>CM037784.1:67439412-67489412 GCA_021229015.1 Solen grandis
TGTCCACGGACAAGTCAACAGTAAAAATTTACTTGTCCGTGCCGGCAAATGTACGACCCGGAAAATGGATTTCGCCATCCCTGTACATAGTTGATATTTGCTAGATTTAAAATGATTAATAATTTCAATTGAGCAAATAATTTGTTTTATATTATTTTTCATTACAGGCTGCAGCTTTATCATAAACAAATATGTATGGAAAGATGTATTACTATTAGTGAAACAGCATTAATTCTCCTGGCATAAATGTATTTATGTAGGATTGTAGTGTAATAAAAGATTCAATTTTATGATGGTTTAAGTTTGTTGTTAATATTATGCACTAAGGCCTTTTTTATGCCGATTTTAGAGCCAATATTTGGCCACAGTCCCAACATAAAAAACTTAAAAGTATACTTATTTCCCCAATTCAATCTAAAAATTCCCCCGACAAAAACTTTTTACATAGAGAGACATTGATGTAATAATCAACAGCAAGGAAAGCAATAGAGACAAGTTAATGTAAATTTTATTATAAAATGAAACAATAATAATTGATACAATAGAGGCAAATGCCACATGACTCAAAAACTCCACACACTCTCCTGCAACTATAGTCGGTAGTAAGACAATCGAATTCGCACTCTGTTTTTACAAAACAATCCGAAATTAGGGTCATGAACCTGACTCTATGCACTTCAGAAGTAGGTCATTCCCTAGGACCCGATTTATATACACTATCTACTGTTACTTAAGTATAGAACTTTACAAAGTACATTTGTACTTGATGTTTTAGATACTTGAATGTTTGTTTCTATTTCAAAGTTAAGAAATGCTCTGGGAGAAACCTAACTCTCTTTCATGCAAAATTACGCGTGAAATACTTTAGGTTAAATACAGACATTCGAAGCACTACTTTCTTTCTTTTTACAGGAGTAGCTCTTCAAGTTTGTAAAATGGGTTGCTATTCTGATTTATAAGTGTCACGGATATATTGTTCACGTTTAAAATGGTTGTTTACAGAGCAAAATAACATGTTTACAAACAACAGCACATGAATAGAGGCTACGGTTATGAATAAAAGGTCTGCGTAACATATTCCATTCGTATTCCTAAGTGTAGAATCGCATTGCGTGGATCCGCACTGACTAAGCACAGAGACGTACAGTTAAAAATGTCATGGAAAATATGCAAATTAGCAAGCTGCTGCCGTCTAAAAACATATTTTCAAATGGTAGAAGGAATCCCAGAAATAAGATGTTTTAGTATGAAAACTACTGTCATAGTCATCACCATCATCATTTATGCTTTTATTCACTGTTAAATAATAAATTGTCTCTAAATAAGAATGACCCCCTAATTTTTCAAATGACCCCCAGTTTTTTTTAGATACGGGGTCATAATGTCCCAAAAAAATATTAGGCTAGAGAAAACACACCTTTCCCCAAACACAAAAAAAGGTATTGCACTTTAAGAGTCATACTTAGGGTCACTTTAAAAAGCAATTTGAAGTTCTTTCATAAAATGTCAAATTTGATTTTGAAAATGTCACACTGGTTTTGAAAATGTCACATTGATTTTGAAAATGTCACATTGATTCTTCCTAAGAAAGGGTCATTGTCCTATTCAATGATGATATTTTTTTCCGATCACTCCTATGCACATAGAATTATGATTTTAACTGGTTTTTGTTCACATGAACTAATATATTGTTTTAAATGTTAAACTTTGATCTTGAAATGTTTACTTTGTTTTTTGGGTTTAACGTCCCACCGAAAGTATTTCAGTCATTTGGAGACAATGTCTACTAGAGACAGATATAGTGCTGCCACACTGCAGCATTGCCGTAGACACGTGGCATGATCCCACACCCAGACACATTATCCTGACACAGGGCCAACCAGTCCTGCAACTACCTTATATGCTGAGTTCCAAGCAAGGGAGCTATAACAGTACCATTATTTTCAACTTTGGTATGTCACGGCCAGGGATCAAACCCATGACCCCCGCTCCTGAGACGGACTCTCTCACCATTTGGCCACCAGGGACAGTCTTGAAATGTATATGAATATATATATATAAATGTTATTTGGATATATGTAAATTTCAGATCCATGAGTGTCAAAAAAACGTTTGTTAGACCACTTGATGTCCTGGCCTCTAAGCGTTACAAGTCCCGAAAACAAGATCTGTTTCACATGAACATTGGAAATTCAAACATGCATGTCTCAAAAGCATCTTATTTCACTTTTCTATAACCAAAAGAAAAAATCGGTACAAATTTTCTTTCAAGCACCAAAGACCGTTCGGTGGAAAACTATCAACGTACGAGCCTTTAATTCATAATGTATGATTTCTTTTCGAGGAATTAAATTATATTCTTTACTCTAACCACCAAAGTATGTAATAAACACATATTTCAGCAAATGACATGGCAATTTATTCCATTTGAACCAAATAGAAAGGGAGCCGGTTTCGGAAGGACTGGTTAATCTTTCTCGTGAAATAGATGTAGATCTTGATTTTGCATCACAATATCTGCTTTTAAAGACAGTATGATCATTTAGAAGGTGAAATAAAACATTATGTTCACTTACGACATTATAATTATTTAGATGTTAACCGATTTTCCCCGGTTACAGGTTTCAAAATTTCCTCAATGGCGCTTTTCGTAAACAAAGCGTATGTTCGGTGCTCCGTATTTATAACACGAGCGTGATAATCCATCTGTTTCAAGTTAACGCAGCACCTAACTCTGAACCTCAGGCTACCGGCGTGGGACCCCCAATGATACAAAGTAACAATTCAAATCACATTTTATAACAAAATTTCACAATTCAAGAAAAAAAAATGATATCATAAAATAAGAAAAGGTATGTAACTCTCCGTTCAAAATCTATAGGAAAACTGACATGGTCGTATTCTGAGCTTCGTATCTGACACAATTCTCAGCCGATTTCAAATATGCCGGGCTTGTTCAACGCAGAAACAATAGGCCTTTTCGTTGCCGAGTCAATTTTCTATCTTAGATAAACTACAAAGACAATAAGAGTTACGAAACTCAATGGAAACCAGGCCCCCCCCCCCTGGTCATACATTTTTTCAAGGCTATAAAATCCCTTGATTATATCATAGTAGTGTTGTCTAAAGGAAATCCCCATCATGGGCCCGCCCTACTGAAGTCACTTTTTTTTTTGGGGGGGGGGGTCCAGAAAGAAACACTAATTAATTTGTTATGGCAGTTTGCTGTAGAAAATGAACGAGAAACCTATATTTTTACCGTATCCCCAAATACCGGAATAAATGCCCTTTCAGTAATATCAGTGTCCCAGTCTGACCCCACCCCTCCACCACCACTACCGTCATTTTTTTTTTTTTAATACAACTGTAGTCAAATATTATTGCACAGTAGTTATTCAATATAATGGATTTGCGAAGGTAAAATATAAAATTATATCACTCAAGGCTCAGTTCTACTTGACATTTTTTGCCTCGGGGATGTACTCCCGATGGAAATTGATGAGCATCGGGAGGCGTCGGGAACAGGTTCCCCTGTGTCCCGCGGAAGCTTGGAAAGCGTCACGAGCCATGTGGAGTCATCGGGAGAACTTCATTGAATTTTTCCCCATTATGTTCTTGAAGTTTTATCGGAGAAAACAGGCCGGGCATAGCTTCCCGGAAGCTCCTGTGAAGCATTCACAGAGCTTCCGCGAAATATTTCTTTCCTCCGAGGAATCCCCGAGGCCTCGGTGATGTCTCGAAGGTTCGGCGACCTTTCTGTGAAACATTCCAGATCTTGTGATATAATCTCAGAATATTCGCAAAAAATTCGGCAAGCGCACTCTGAAATTTGTTACTTTTTTGGTCAACCTCAGATTGAGACGATCAAAACGGTCATGGAACATTGCTGGGGGCATCCTCATAAACCCCCGAATGTCTACCCTTGATTTTGTCTCTTAATTCCATCACCATTCTCATAATCTCCATAATCACCCCGAGGCACCTAGGATGGTTTGATACAACGATACATCCCCTAATCTACGGGGATATTCCCCCGATGATGTTTCAAATTCGGTGAAGCTCAGGGGCACCTCCCCCGATCATCGGAGAAATTTCCTGAACATCGGGTGCCATCCCCGATAATACAAGGCCATTGCACCACAGCCGAAACATCAGTGAACGTTTCAACGGACCATTCTTCTCATGGGACTGCTCCGTCTTTTTGGCTCAAACATCTGATGCCATCGGGAGAAAATTTGTGTATTTACACATCGCCGACGATTTTTCTCTAGTGGGACCTAGGCATTAGATCCATGGTCTTCAAGACGGCTACCATATTGAATTGGTTATCGGCTTTTGTGATAATTACAATATGACATTGGGGAACCAGCGATTATGGTATCCGTCAGTCATAACAAAATGCAACAGTGGAATGAGGGCGGAATGCATCGATACTAGCGACTTCTGGAAAAAGCATAACTTATGAGAATTAAATAAATACGTAATTTATTGTTTAATATGGGTATTTGTTGGAAATATTGTATTTCTGTGAAGTTGCCGTTGAAAAAAGCATTGACTGTGATATGCATTGCTTCGGTCACATCGTGTCCGAGTACAGTTTCCATTGAGTTTCGTGACTCGTATTGTCTTTGTAGTTTATCTAAGATAGAAAATCGACTCGGCAACGAAAAGGCCTATTGTTTCTGTGTTGAACAAGCCCGGCATATTTGAAATCGGCTGAAAATTGTGTCAGATACGAAGCTCAGAATACGACCATGTCAGTTTTCCTATAGATTTTGAACGGAGAGTTACATACCTTTTCTTATTTTATGATATCAATATTTTTTTTTCTTGAATTGTGAAATTCTGTTATAAAATGTGTTTTGAATTGTTACTTTGTATCATTGGGGGGTCCCACGCCGGTAGCCTGTGCTCTGAACATGAGTACGGAAGAGTATCAGACAGAATAAAACCCGATCAGTGAAAGGTCTATCAACAATACCACCAACTATACAATCCCAAATGCATAGGTTGTTAATTCTTTCAAAGTTATCATTTTGATAAACCAGGGACTATATTCACGTCATGTGTATATATAGGGTCCCTGGTAAAATCAAGTAAATAATAAAATGCACATGCATTGCGTACGTAATGTTATATTATGAATATGCAATGCATTTAGAGAGCGAAAATATGAAATTTGCAATGTAGCCCTTTACGTTGCACATCAATTATACATTGGCAGACTATTTGCAGAGGATTGCCTACTATATAGAACAATAAAATCAGAACAAGATCACCTCCAATTACAACAGGATCTAAATAGCCTAGAAACATGAGCAACAAACTGGGCATGAAATTCAATGCGAAAAAATGATATATCATGTCAGTCAAAAAAGATCAAATAGATTTTCTCAACTTTATAACCACATAATGCAAGAAGTACAGATATATCCCTATCTTGGACTACAAATCTCAATTGACTTAAAATGCAATATACATATCAACAAGGTATGCAAGAAAGCAAATTCAACTCTAGGCCTTTTAGGAAGAAATATCAGAAATGTACCAGAGACCTGTAATAAACAGCCTACATTACACTAGTAAGATCAATAATGAAATATGGGGCTACCATCTGGAACCCCTACCAGAAAGACAATATAGACAAACTAGAAAGAATTAAAAACAGGGCAGTAAAATTCATAAAAAGAGATTATACACGCAGAACACCAGGGACATTATCAAAAATGAAACAAGAACTTGCATTAGAAACATTACAAGACAGACGTCTAAGCCTCAGATTAATATTAATGTGGTTGAGGGGTTAATTCCAGCACTGCCAACATCAGATTTAGTGAAATTCACCAGACCTAAAAGAACAATAAAAACTAGAACCGCAAGCGGTATCTCGGTTTTCGCTTTTAACCTAATCAACTTGAACATTTTATTTCAACTCAGCCACAATTTTCAATATGAAACAGAACGAAAAGGTTTTTGAAGACCTACTCTCATTTGCACATTTTTTTTTTGCAATGTTAGAACATTCAAACTCTTCTAGCGCAAATATTTTCCCATACCCTGTCCCTTGAAATCCATCACATTCTGTGGTGCTGTCAACAAGGAACAAAATGCTGAAAACAGCATTTCAATCAGACTTTAACGTTTTGAGTTATAAGCAAAAGAGTGATTTTAAGCAAAACGCCCTCTAGCGGCAAAATTAGAAACAAAATTGCAAAAACAGCAAATAGTTCAAACAAGTATATAAGTCGCACTAGTCGAACATTCTTTTTCTTATATATCACAACTTGAAGCATAAAAACTGATTAACAATTATTCCAAAAAAGGATCAAACTTTGGACTGCCGTAAAATGAAAAAAATGAAGTCCGATCTTCAAAAACTAAACATCACTGGAAAGAGCTCCTCAAGAACTAAAACCTTTGTTCATATACCTTCGATGAAATATTTTTAGATTTGGAGCACTTTGTGGCTGAATAAAAACACAATTATCGTAATATGACATTGACCTGTTCAATGTTTTTTTTTTAATTTTTAATTGTGAGGCCCTTTCAAACTTAACAAAACATAACGTGTGCAAATTTCATGACGAATGAACAAAAAATAAAGTCAGGAGCGACAAAAAAACGTGTTTTTGGAATTTTAATTTTCCTAAATTTAAGTGAAGTTTAACCGTTTCTAGTGGACAAACCACGCATTTCTTAAATTCGCCACCCCATATATTTTGTGTGTATACGTCTTTCAAATGGTATGCCGGAGACGGAATTCTTCTATCTGATCTCTAACAAAAACGGATAGGTTTTTCGTAGACCTACCCTCATTTGCACAGTTGTTTTTTTTTTTGCGAGGTTCGAACATTCAACCTTCCGTAGCTCAAAAGCTTTCAGCCACACGGACCTTCGAATCCTATCATATGTTATTAGGCTATCAACAGGGAACAGAATACAAAAAACCGCATTCGAATCGGACTTCAACTTTTTGAGTTATAAGCAAAAGAATGATTTCAAAAAAAAGCGCCCCCTTGCGCCAAAATGAGAAAGAAAATTGATTAAAATTTTACTGTTAGGTACCTAGCAAAGCAGCAAATAGTTCAATCAAGTATACTAGTCGCACAAGTCAAACTTTTTATTCTTATGTATCAGAATTTGAAGCATAAAACCTGATTTACAATTATTCCAAAAAAGGATCAAACTTTGGACTGCCGTATAATGACCAAATCAAGTCCGATCTTCAAAAACTAAACATCACTGGAAAGAGCTTTTTAAGAACTAAAACTTTTGTTCATATACTCTCAATGAAATATTTTTAGTTTTGGAGCTATTTGTGGCCGAATAAAAACACAATAATCGTAATATGACCTTGACCTTTTTAATTCTTGTTTATTTTTTGAATTGTGAGGCCCTTTCAAACATAACAATACATATCGTGTGAAAATTTCATGAAGAATGAACAGAAAATAAAGTCAGGAGCGACAAAAACATGTTTTTGAAATTTTAATTTTTCCTAAAATTTAGTGAAGTTTGACCGTTTCTAGAGGGCAAACCACGCATTTCCTTAGTTCGCCACCCCATATATTTTGTGCGTATATGTCTTGCAAATCGTATGCAGCAAACAGAATTATTCTATCTGATCTCTAACAAAAGTGGGTAGGTTTTTCGTAGACCTACCCTCATTTTTCCACTTTTTTCCAAGGTTCGAACATTCAACCTCTCCTAGAACATTTTTTTTCCAGTACTCGATGATAAGATATCCATCATATTTGATTGGGCTGTCAACAAGGAACATTATGTAAAAAACCGCATCTAAATCAGGTTTCAAATTTTTGAGTTATTAGCAAAACAGTGATTACATGCATTGCGCCCCCTAATCAGAAATAAATGTGAAAAGTTTGACCAATTAGGCACATATTCAGATAAAGATGACTCCATGCCCAAAATTTCATAGCTGTAGCTTTTCTCATCTGGCCGCTAGGCTGGACACAAAAATGGGTGGAATTGGAAAAATAATAAAAAAAAAAAAAAAAAAAAAATCAACAGAAGAAGAACAATAGGTTTTCGCCCAGCAGAGGCGAAAACCTAACAAAAACAAAAATAATGGCTGCGAAACATCAAATATATTAGAAAAACGCCTTTGCAAAAATTCAAAGGGTCTGGAAATACCATCATCAAACTCTAAACAATATGAAATTCATTCTTTGTGGACACTGTGATTCACTGGATTCATCTCCCTGATAATATAGTAGCATGCTGGCTCAGTTGAGGCATTCAAACCACCGCCAATAGTGCGGAGATCTCCTTCCGTTGTGTAAAACCCAGTATTGGGATCTACAACGAATTAGATTCAGATTCAGACAGTGGATTCAGACTGGCAAACAGAGCAGACCCAGACCACACATAGCTGTCTGATCAGGGTCTTCTCTGTTTGCTTATTCAACATTGTATAGCTCAGACTCTACGCAGTCTGTGTGTCAAAGAAAAATCCAATATTTCAATTTCACAACCATTCTAACATTTATCTAAAGTTAAGCAAAGAAGATACATTAGACGGTACAATCTAAGTTCCATGCCGTGGACACGTTCACCGAGTCCGACTTCAGTTTTTACCTCTGCTCACTTGGCTACTGATCTCGCTGGGGAGTCTTTCACTCCGCTTTTTTTTTCAATCAGACTGTACAATTGTTTTTCAGTTTTCTTCAATTAAGTTGCGCTAACCACTTAGATCAAAAGATCTCTCTCTCTCTCTCTCTCTCTCTCTCTCTCCTATAGTCATCTATTCATATTGATAAAATATATTCATTTCTTTACATTGGTCTACTTAGATAATACCCTCTCTCTCTCTCTCCTAAGTGTGTGTGTGTGTTCAATTAATATTTTCATTAAAGTCATTATAATTAAATTTTTGAAGATTAATTTAAGTTATATAGAGTATAAAATCATACTAGTTTCCCATGGTACTTCGACCTTTCGACAGACTTAGTCTTAACGAGTTTAAAAATCGTATCAACAAGGCAATCCCCGGCCTAACTCTTTCGAATAAATGTTTCAAGTGCATATTTGATATTGCAGATGGCGTGGCTACTTATATTTGTACATCTATCTCACGTAGACACTCTCAGTAGATTTAAAAATTGTCAACAAGCAAACAAACATCTACTTATAGGTTTTCAGGCCTCAGAAGGGCCTGTAAGTAAACCCATCTTAATGTTCGTGAGGTTTGATATTTAGGCGGAAGTTTAACAATTTGTTATTTCCTGCGCTTGTATTGTCCAAAAAGGATGTGTGTTTATATATGGTATATATTTCTCATGTATGTTTTAAGGTCATCCATCCATCATTAAAATATACATGGTATATGAAATACTTAAAAAGACTTCAGTGCAGATGCAAGAATCAATAGACTTGGCGTTATAAGCTCGTATGCTCTAAGTCTATAAAGGCTTGCATTTGCTATAATATTCCCATGATCACTTGATAGACCATGATAACAATTTAATGATGGATGTATCACTAGAAAGAAGCTCACGAGGCGTTGATAGTTTGACCACTTTTGACTTCCACCATACGAGAAAATACTCGCTATGTAAATTAATACTATAACGCAACTTTCCAGAAGTAAAAAAAAAAAAAAAAAAAAAAAGAGAGAAAAAAAATACAAATATAACTTAAAGATGTCAAACTATGTAAACCAATCGGACTAATTAACCAGATATGGTGATTGAAGTTCTTTTGTTTAACCCCCCCCCCCCCCCCGTGATATGTTTTCACGAGTTATCTCCCCTGAAAACTATGAATTTTTGTTTTTCTTAAGATTCGTGTAATTTTCCTGAAAATTAAAACGGTGATTCATGATCTCCATTTTAGTACGGCAAAGTTTAGATTTCCTTTATGAAATTTGAAACAGATAAACAAAATGAGTCTTTTCTTAAGATTCGTGTTTCATATTTTAAGAAATTGTATATTTCCCATAGGTTTCAATGTTAATTCAATTATAGATTATACCCCCACTTCCACCCCTTATCTAACAAAACTTGAATAAACTCTCCGTGAACGTTTTTAATTTTAGGTTTCTTTAATGTGACAAAGATTCAAAGAAATAACACCATCCATGAAGTGATTGCATTTAGGATGGGTGTGATTCATTTATTGCACGAATAAAGTAGTTTGTTTTGTTTGTTTTTTTTTGTTTGTTTGTTGTTGTTGTTGTTGTTGTTTGTTTGTTTGTTTTTTTTGTTTTGTTTTTTTTTTTTGGGGGGGGGGGGGCGGGGTTAGGCACCTAGCTACGTATATCGACCCAAATTTATAAATTTAAATTAAAACATATCACATATGTCTGTGATTATACTGAACTGACTCATTATTGCAAGTAATGCCGACTGAATATTCACAATTGTGTAGTACATACATTACAGGTTTTCTTTTATTATTTTATGTAATTGATTATTCAATTATAAACTGCAAGAAAGGAACAAACAATGATACCGCAATGAAATTACCGGTATATACAATGTAAATATAATCATACAAATCTTGTAAACAGAAAAGTTTATTCTTCAATATAATCTAATTACGTCCAAGCCTTATGTGCTGTATAAATATATGGACAGTATAAGCAATGAATGCAAAAGCTAGCACAGAAAATAGAGCTTGACCCAAGGTAGCAGAATCTCCGCCTGGTGTTTCATTGTTTTCAGTACTTGAATCCGGAGCCCATCTGGATTTACACCTTTCGCTAATAAACTGCGCTTCGCAATCGCTTAAGTTACACAGTTTCGGTCCACACGCAAACTTCACAAAATCAGATACGTTCAAGAAAGGCGGTGGACACGGCAGCACGTTAACCAGAACAGCAAGTGTAATTACAGTGCAGTTTGTCGAGTGGACAAGACACATGGCGCCGTCTGCTTTTTTGTTTCTTTTATTATTATTTATTTCGTCGAGATCTTCTTCCAACAACTGAAACGAGACAAAAAAGCTTATGTCATGTCATTTTCACATGTAATCTCGTGCACGACTTAAAGCAGCTCGTTTACAGATGGTCATTGACTAACAACTTCATTATATTTAACTATATGTGATGTGTGTATTACTTCCATAAATACCCATCTATAGAGGCATGGTCATCCAATGCAACCCATCAGTAATTGTGAAAAAAAATGGGTGGTTTTCCCATCACAAGCAATGTACGAGTATACGGTCACAGACGGTATTGTCAATAGTATTCGCTTTCATGAAGACATGTAGACAGGGATCAGGACCAGGTTTATCTTGTGATATAGTGTAACAAGGTAGATACCCTCT
Organism: Solen grandis; assembly: GCA_021229015.1. NCBI lineage: Eukaryota > Metazoa > Mollusca > Bivalvia > Adapedonta > Solenidae > Solen > Solen grandis. The sequence goes on from CM037784.1 coordinate 67,450,705, forward strand.
CAGAATAAAAATAAACCGTTTGATTCTTGAAGTATATTGTCCAAAATATATACGGTAGAATTTTTCGGCAATGGTGCTTCCTCGACAAGTGGTTTGGGAGTGTTTCGTACCGTGATTAAGTCACTGTTGGGTACACCTGTGAAAGTGAGCAAGCGAAGAACAAAATTTAGCTATTTCATCTCTATTTTTTTTTTTTTTTTTTTTGGTATCCAAACCTATCTTTATTTCAGGTCTAGGGCATTCTGTTATATAAGCTGTAATCTATAGACTGTAATATAAAACCTATATTTAGATTTCTATTTTCATTTGCTGTCATTTGACTTATCACATTTACTCTTCGCACATGCGCTAACTTCATAGGCTGAACTTATGAAATCGCTACCCTGAACTTGTGAGGAACGTATCACGTGGTACCGTATGATACCGTATTATTTTAAAATTGTTCACAACGGCTAAAGAAACTGGCCTGCTTGATGTCGTTCCAATGTAATTAAGAAATAAGAGGTATTTTTTTAAATATAACATCATCTATCACTATATTGTTCGTTTATGTTATTCTAGACAGGGTCTCGTTTCTGTTATAGGACAACCCAACACTACTGCACTCCATTACCATTACAACATACATTTGTATTTAAAATTAATTATAATCTGAAAAAATACAAAGATTTTTAACGAACCTTTAATGAACACCATTAAAAATCTGTTAAAATCCCATTTTTTTTTAAAACCGATTTAATCATGAAAGGTATGGTCACATTCTTAACGGTGTCAATGAAAATGCTATCAAATAATCCCATGAAAAGCCTGTTAGAATGGAAGCTCAGTGACTATAAAATTATATTATTTAATGGTCATAAAAATGTCATTAATATATGGGGTAATCTAATGTAAATTACTCAATGGGCATGACTTTAATGAGTGAGTAAAATGATTAAAAGCCCTCTTAAAATGTTTCCATGTTAAAATGTTAAGAACCACTGATTTTAAATAGCTGCTTTTTAAGGACAATTAAAGTGTTCTGTGGTATTTAATGATGGCGTGATTTTGTTGCATTAAAATACATTAATGGCTGTATGCAGAAACATATCCAGTTGTGATTAAGTATGTTTTTAGTTAATTATTTTTAAATATGCATATAACAAAAATAAATAAATAAACAAATATAAAAAAACATAATCTCATAATCTTGGCAGAGACCAATACGAAAAAAAAATTAACCGGAGCGGCTATCAGTAGAGATTAATAAAACACACTCACAATATCAACGTGACATATTGAATCTTTAAAATGACATTGACTATTTGAATATTTAAAACTAAGTATATACAATTCAAATTCCTAAATTACCATTATCTGTTATTAAGAGGCAAAGCTGGCGAGAGAGTCATAACAATAGCTCCAGTTTTTTCTTCGAGAGGTGGAGCTAAGAATGGCAGGACTGAAAAAAAAATAAACAAAATGATGGGTATCATAGGTCAATATGTTAAGTAAACAAAAAATACACTTACTGTTTAACCTCGTTAAGAAGTGGCAAGCTGCTCTCTTCTAAAGTGTTGAGTACACTGGCATGCAAATACGAGTGTATTTATGTATAAACAGGATACTTCGAATGTATTGCAATGTACCGGTTGCCCCCCTCTCTCTCGTAAGAGCATGTACACAGGATTAGACCAGTTTTAGGACAATCACAAGGTTTAGCCTACCATCAATTCATTGCATGACAGCTGCTCAACTGAAAACATTGAAAAAGGGCTCGAACCAGCAAAACCGTCGTACTATATGTATGCAAAAGAAACATACCTTGAGTATTTTATAGTCAATTATATAGTCACTTGTTGATGGCATTTAAACCAGCTTTTTTTCCGATTTTGTGAAGTAAAAAGATAGGAATTTAAGACTCTTTTTTAATTATTGTTTATATCATTGTTTCGCCGCGGATCACGAAGCCACAAATTATAACTTAATGTCCGCCTACGTACTTATAGAAATCTATATGAAACATAAAATGAACTGAGTTGAAGGGTTTCATAATACAGCTCTGCGCGTGCGTGTCCACAAGGCTATGCTGAACAATGTAGGTAGACATGCAACACTGTACATGTTTATACGAGCAAAGGTCAGAAGATTCATATAGTTTAAACATTTTTTTTTATCTTACATAGATTGGGAAACAATACTTATTCCCCTCGACAGTTCCTGGGTTGGACCAGTACTTTGCACATGGGATGGTCATAACAATCCTTGCCCCCAAAAGGAGTTCGAGCCCAAAACCTTCGGATCCGCAGTCGGACGTACGCTACCACTGGACCACGGCGCCCTTGATTTGTCTGATTTCAAGGCTGTTTTTTAAATTCAGTTTGTTCCGAAACATATATGAGTCAGTCTAATTTCAAGATGGGGATATCATACTTGGTAATACGTAATACTCTACGCACTCAGCAATGAACTAATTTACCGTACGTATAATCAGTATAGGAGAATTAAGAAATATGAGGTCATATGTTAACGACATGAATTAATACATACCTGTCTTATTCAGACAATGAATTCTCCAAGATATACGATAAAAGCAACCTTGCACCAATTTACAAAATAATAACACTGGTGTTGCAGGTCCCTATAATTACTTACTTTACTGAATACGATTATTTTAAATTTTGCATGGAAATCAGTAAATTAAATGGCATAGAAGTTTGATATGTTTTTCATGTAATAAAAGTTATATTGATGCAACAACTTCTTTGTGCTATGTTATTTTCTGGACCAGAACGACACACACACATTAATGATTCCCTGTTAGTGCGCAGCTTTAATAAACTTAACGTCTGAGTGAATGCGTGTATTTCATGTGAAACAAAAATAACATTGCTTCGTTGAAAACGAAACTGTAGACTTGTAACCGGGAAACTAGATCTAATAATATTTGAAAACTACTAGTAATAAAGGCATGTATATTGCCTTTACAAATTAAGAATAACCGACTCAAGTCCCTCAATCCAATGTACTTTTAAACTTTGTGTTAGAAAGGGTATGTAATTTCGCGATTGTTTAACATTATCTCAAGTAGCGGTATATAAGATACTTCAGCACGAGGCCGTAATTTTGTCCTTGCGGTAAGTCTACACTTAAACTGACCTAGAAAAACGTTTTTTTCGAGATTGCGCCGGGTCCGATTCGCTGCCTATAACAGCCAATCAAATCTCAGCTGCCTCAAGTTTCCAGGAAAACATGTTTACATTTCAGGCTGGCAGAAAAATAAGGGGCATCTTAGCTTTGGTCTCTGCAGAGGCTAGATGCTGAAAATGAAAGTGTTACTTGCAGTGTTCGTGCTTGGACTCTATGCTCGCTCTGCTGAAAGGTAGGTCAAATGATAAACACATTTTTGCATTTTTTTTCTTTCAATAATTATTATTTTCATTATTCCCAATAGTTTTACAATTAGTAAAAATGTAATTAGTCATTAACGGGCACCAATATAGTGATTAAGAACTTGTTTCGATGTAAAATAAATAAAGTTTAAAGTTTAAAATTTACGCTTGCTCCCTCAAAACTGAGCAGGATAGAGCGTATCGTAAACTGTATTGGTTCCATGTTTTATTAATGTGGATATAGCTTAGTAAGTATAAGTTATCGTTTATATTTTAAATTTTATGGAAATATCGCAAGCGACGCAACTAGTTCCTCCCATAATTCGCTTTGGTCCCGTAATTACCATAAAACTCTTATTTTGTCCATATCAAGACCTCGCGGTTCATTTTATGCAATATATTTTTCAAATTTTGGACGAATTGCAAGCAATTAATTGGACGATTAAGTGGGACACACTGTAAATGATCATACAATTCCATATTCAACAACTATATATACCACATCTTTTTCCCTACAGGGTAACTTTCATCTGTATCAATTGGACTGATTAAGTCAAGATTGTTTTTAAAGTCAAAATTTAGTTCTTCCGTTTGATTAAAGTATGAAATATGTTACTTACAGTTGCTAAGTCGTAAGGACTAATTCCGGAATAGACAGTCTGCATAAATAACAAACGATGATGAAAACTTCCATACACCTAAATTCATTCATATCATATCAGATTAGTTTAATGATCGTATTTTTGTCTATATCTATTGCAAATAATATAGAATTCAGTCTATTTCAGCCCAATCTAGAATATAATCCTAAATTTAGATATGGATATAATAAACCTAACTTGTATTATTATTACTATTATTTTTATTTAAGCTTTTATTAAAGCAAAGTTTCTGTGACAGCAAAAGGAAGAAATAAGGAAAGGGAAGAAATGAATTAATTGTAAAGATATTTAAAGTTACAGTTTAATTTAAGGCACTGGTTTGTAAGACTAAGGTACATATATATATATTAAATCAGCGGGTGTAAGTTGTCGTTTATATTTTAAATTCCACGGAATTTGTCGCAGCGCTACGGTGAAATGAAAGGGACATGAAGACATTTTTATACTGAGTGCGCATTGCACACAAACGCAATATCTACTGCATGCGAACGCGATAGCCGCCGCGTTCGTACGCATTAGCTATCGCGTGCACACCGTACGAACGATAAAAAAACTGCGTGCGCACGCGTTGTTAATATATCTTGAACCATATACCCTTTATGCCACCGTAATAAATGAACACTATACCGACATTGTTTCCGGTCTCCGATGTGACTGACATAATACACATGTTTGACACAATCCTGGCACGTGATCGTATATAATTATGCACAGTGTGTACAAAGTCCATTCACATTCTCTGGTCATATTGTCCATAGCCTCTTAATTAAATTGCTTAACTCAATTGCTCAGATCCAAGTGGTCATTTCAAGCTCTTATAAGCCCGAGTCCTCTCTTGGCTTTTCAAGACTCAACTCTGCTCTTAATTAAGCCATTTGTGCTATCTCAATTACCGGTGAAACCGGCTAGCGACTATAAGTTTGCGCGCGTCCTTCCGTCCGTCCGTCCGTCCGCATTCGTGTCCGCTCCATAACTCTGACATTTATGGATAGATTTCAATAAAACTTTACAGAACTGTTCTTTATAACATAAGGGTGTGTAGCGCACATTAACGATATGATTGCTTGAAAGGTAAAGGTCAGGGAAGTTGTTAGAAATTGTCTTTGGTGTTCATAGGCTGGTGTTCATAGGGTAAATCCTAGTGGTGGACTGATTAATCAAAAAGTCAACGAATCAGTGACGAGCTACTGGTTGACGTGACGATGACGACGAAAATAATTCGTTGACGAAATATTGACGAAAAAAAAATAATAAAAAAAGTGGGGGTGTCGTTGATATTTCAGCGCACATCTGATTGGGTAATTAAATAAATTTAATAAGGATACTTTTAAAGTTGCACTTTGCACGTCTTTGGTCTCTGATTGTAACCTCTTATACTTTATTTCCGTTCTATATAATCTTTATGGTACAGAGTACTTTCCGCTGTGGTTTCGAATCCCGGAGGGGACTTTGGATTTTTCATGTGAGGAAGCCTTCCAGATGGATTGCGGTAGGTCGTTGGTTCTACCCGGGTACCTCTGTGTTTTCATGTTGTACAATAAAAACAAAAAAGTGCAGGTTTTAATCGGCATTTGCTCCAAAATGGTTTATTGTGTATTTAATCATAATTAATCAATTAATCAGTGACTTTTGCCTCTGATTAATCGACGAATATTTTTTCGACTGATTCCAATCACTAGTAAATCCCTGTGTCCCATCCATAACTTGGACATATATGGATGGATTTCAATAAAACTTTACAGAAGTGTTCCTCGTAACACAAGGGTGTGTCATGCGCATCAACCATATACATCCTTGAAAGGTCAAGGTCACGGGAGATGTCAGAAATTTGTCTTTGGTGATTGATCATAGGATACATCTTCTTGTCCTCTCCATAAGTTAGACAACTATAGATACATTTCAGTTTAACTTTACAGAAGTGTTCCTCATAAAACAAGGCTGTGTCTTGTGCATCTGTCATATGCTTCCCTTCAAGGTAACGGAAGTTGTAAGGTGTTTTGGTATTTATAGGCTACATCTTCGTGTCTGTTCCGTTTTTTTTTTTAATTAAACTAATAGAGTGTTTGTCATAACACAAAGATGTGTCGCACGCGTCATACATATGCATGTTTGAAAGGTGAAGGTCATGGAGTTGTATACATTATCTTTGGTATTCATAGGGTACATCTTGTGTCAATCCTTTAACTTCAATATCTGTGGACAAATTTTCATAAAACATTACCTTTGTCATTACACAAAGGTGTGCGAGCGTCATTCCATCTGTCTTTCCGTCCATCTGTCCGTCCATCACTCCCTATTCTTAAGGTGGCTGCAGAAAATCCTCAAATTAGAATAGTGGTAATATACTTCATTGAAGTATCCGAAGGAAAAAGCGCCATGGGCTTACAAGTACACCAAAGTATGAATATATATAAAAAAAAAATGCACGTCAGCTTATCTCATTAATTGGTAGATCCCATCTAAACGAAACTTTCAGAGAACAGTTCTTATTTATACTTTGATATAATGGTATGAAAATATAGTCAATATGATAAGATCATAAAAATGATATTTTCCACCTCTTTGCCCCATTAACATGAAATGATTGATTTGGTAATGTTATCCTTAATGTTTGTCTGGAGCATAACTCCTAGACTATATGACATATGAACTTTATAGATAGATAGACCTCTGTGAAGAGAAGTGCAGTGCACAAGAACCATAACCATGCAATTCATTAATTTTGAGTTTGAAATTATCCTGTGACGGGAATCATGACCCATTTCCTTGGTTTCATTGTTTCTATCTTCGGGGTTTTCACCGGTTGAAGAGTCCTATACGTATTGCTTGCAATTCTGACAAAGCCTTGTTAAATTAAATAACCATGGTATCACATTATGCCAGTTACTATTTCAAAGGTCAAGGCCATACCGCTTGTCCGGCTCTAACCTGACAATGTATCGTTGGATTTTCAAATCGTTTGGCACAATGTTGGTCTTATGAAGACGGGATGTCGCACGCAAGAACAAGATTGGTAGCTCAAATGTCAAGGTCATATTTTGTGGTCATATGTCAAATACTACCAATGCCAATTTGCTCATCCAGATTCTTACTTGACAAAGGATTAGTGGATTGCACAGTAGCTAGTTCATAGGTTAATGTCAGTCATACTGCTTTTCCGGGCTCTAACTTCACAAAGATTTGGGGGATTTTTAAGTAAATTGGTACGAGTGTTAGCTATATATGAGTAGATTACTAGCTATGTTCATGTCATGTGTACAGGTCAAGGGTTAATTAATAAATGCCAATAGACCTGCCTGGGGTTTTAACATTTTCACTGGCTGCAGGGTTTTAAATTTTACTCGACTGAAATGTTTGCCTTGCTAGGATGGGAACATATCAGTGCCATATCATTGCCGTAGACTTTGGGTTCAACATCAGCCAAATGTTCATCGGCTAGTGGGTATTAATCACTTTCAATGATAGCTTTAGTTTATTTTTCTATTGTGCGTTAGTGCTGCTGCTGATGATAAACCTCTATGCTCATTTGTATGTCGAATTATGTTTAGATGTTTAATCCCCTTCGTTTTGCAGTTACTTTTATGCCGTTGGTCCCAATGTGATCCGATTCGAACATGACGAGACGATTCTAGTTGGATTACTAGACGAATCCAACAAGGATATAGAGGTAGCATTGATTAATCAATCTAAAATTGTATAAGATTGCGAGAAACACCTACAAGTATTCTTTAATTATGCTTTATGTGGATGGAAGTAAGGTTCAGTTAGAACTAATAACATTACATTCCGTGGTTGAAGTATGCTCAGTTCTATGATTATTATTAGCTTTATAAATGCAATTATATTTTGCATATATTAGAAGTGGACAATTATGTTTTTATTTCTTTTTTTCTATTTTTTTTTTTTTTCGTCCCCATTATACTTACTGTAAAATTATTTATCCACGAATGGTTATCCCCATGAAAACCTCTCCTTTATATACCGTAGACCTCACTTCTTCTAGATTGATTGATTGACTTTTTGAGTTACTCGTAACCATCGCTGCGACAGTATTTTAGTCATATAGCGACGTCCAGATAATTATAATTACAGGTGGGGGAAGACCCCGAATACCGACCACCGCAAGAACAAGTGTCTCTATATATACAGTATAAAGTATAGATCCACGACTAAAGAAACTCACAAAATTCCTTGCGTACATAAACACCAAATTTAATGTCAACGAAAATAAATGGTTTTACAGTAATAATAACAATCGCACACACGCAATCTCATTAAAATCAGATTCAGTATATTTGCTCATATTCTGATAACTGATGGTCGCATATAGTGCAGGAGCGCAAACTAGGATATGATTTTAATGAGTTAGGCATACACGCACACGTACGCATTTACAGAGAGAGAGAGAGAGAGAGAGAGAGAAATGCAGATTTAAACCTCTACGAAAATAAATTGTGAACTGACATGAAAAAAAAAAAATAAAAAAAAAAAAATAAAGAAGAAGTAAAAATAGAAACGCGTGATAATCTCCCGAAAGGCAGTTCTTATCGCTTTTAGACACATTGAAGACAGATCATGTTTTTGCATAGGTAGAGTTTGTAATCGACTTATAAAAGAATATCAAAATTTGTCTTTTAAAGTGGTAAATCGAATTTTAAATGCCAATAAAGGCATACATTTGAAATCACGTCAGCTTGAATACAGGTTATACCGATCCAGTGATATTTTATGATATGACTATATAGCATTTCTGTTTATTCTGTATGCTTTAACCAGTACATAAACAAATATCGTATGGAAGTCGAGGGACCTCTCTCAAACTCTTAGTATGTATCCGGCTCGGCATGCAGTGGGTAAATGCAAAACACGATACGCATTTACGGTCGAGAAAAAAGTTATGTAGCCATTCCAGCAAGAGTTTATGCTACCAGTAAAATTAGTATGTTTATGAATTAAATTCTTATATTTGTGAATTAAGAATACTTCAAGGAGTATTTCTGACAAATGTGTTTCTCGTTTTTCCAAATGTTAAAAGTAGTTTCATTAAAATATGCGTCAATTTCGATTATGACTGATATCGGCCAGTATGTCAGCAGTTCTGGTCCTTAAAAAATAGAAGAAAAAAAAATAGATTATACTTTGTTTGCACTCTAGCTCTACCTTCAATAGACATCTTAATCAAATTCACAAATTTACAATGCTATTAACCGTAACAATTCAAGTTCAATTATATGGGATTTAGAGAGAGAGAGAGAGAGAGAGAGAGAGAGAGTCATGGCCCTTGGAATATCAGAAACGGCTGTGTCATTACTTTGACCTAAGCTCATTTACTATAGGTCAATGTCACAGACTGTGTAAGATCTAAATTTCATTCAACAGTGCATCTCTGCTCCAATATATATTCTTTATAATCGTAACTATAATCTATATGAATGTTCCATTATTTCATACGGCACTTTTCAGTTATTTTAAAAATTTGTCTGAAGAAAATTTAACATTTTAAAATTCTTTTCCTCTAGTACCGACGGTCAGGGGTTACCATGTCAAATTATTAGTGACCTTAATGGTTTAACTTAAGCTAATGATCTAGGCATTGATTTCTGCGACTAAGAAGTATGAAAATGAAGCCATAATACAAACTTTTAATTCTTAACCTTATATTTTACAGGTACATATTAAGAAATAAATTGGTGAATTGTTTTTCAAATTAATTTTAAGGTTTGGCTTGAAGACCAAGATGGGGTTCCATTTTCAAAAAAAGCTGTATTCTGTCAGAATCAAGGTAAGGATGTTGATATTATGATGACGATCTTGATGAATTTCAGTGTTTGATTGCGGTTATGTTTTTAATGCTCCATGTACATTGGCGATATATGAGTGTTACATGGTCCAGTTGTAAGTCACATGGTTGTAGATCTGAAGACCGTGGGTTGAACCCTGCTTGGATCAAAGTACTGGTCCAACCCAGGAACCGTACAGGAAGATAAGTATAAATTTACGAACTTGTAAGAACAATTGATGTACTATAAGCTCAAATTTAACAAAATAGCAGTTGTATATTTGAAAAGTATTAATGGATTTTAGTATTGTTTAATTTAATACACAGTCGTTGATTTGAGCGCAATGTTCATAGTATTATACATTGTATTTTTGTGTGCAATATAATGCAATACAGGCACCGCTTTCATTGAAGAGGGTCAATAATTATCAATACACGAAGTTAGAAATGGTATGAAATACGGGTGGAATGAATCTAAGTAAATTTTAGACATATTTTTTTTTTTTTTTTTTTTTCGTAGACACTCCAAAAACGCTTACAGTAAGGGTGACTGAGAATGACCTCTTCAAGATTGACGAAAGGGAGCTGAAGCCAAAAACGGTGAAGTTAGTAGCTAAACGTGGCAATGAAAAGAAGACCTCAGAAGTGTTTCTCAGCTATAACACCGGCCATTTGGTAGTGCAGACAGACAAACCAGTGTACACGCCCAGGCAAACGAGTACGTGCAGTATGGTAATGTAATCTCAAGCACAGTGAGTTGAAAAATAGCCGAGTTTTAGCTAAATCACACGCATACACTTCGACGAATTTCTAATTGGCTACCATATGTGATATGGAATTATGCGACATATATATTTAACCAATAATTATAAGGTTTGGCTATTTTTGTATTGTACACACTGACCTAAGGATTTACGGAAAGAAAACACGTATTAATGTACTGCGGAACGGTTATGTAACGCGTCGTAACCGTTATAAAAAAATGCAATGTTTTATTGTTTGTGATGAAGTGAAAAGATGAAAAGAAACAAGTTTTTTATATCAATCTAACCAGAGTCTCTTTAATACTATAAATAGAGAGACCCTGATCTAGCTAAGGTGATTTTTATTTACACGGAAACGGTTGTTAACAATAAAACGTAAGGTATAGGCCTTATATCAAACTGACCAACCATACAATGTATGTATCTTTGAATAAACAATTCAAACAAATTGGATTTTTTTTCAGGTTGCTCAGTTTTACAATCTAGGCGACATTTAAGTATTGGGATTCTTCGGGCATTTTTTTTAATTTTTTTTTTTTTTTTACAAACTGGAACTGTTGCAGATCTCCGACGCCACCCAAAAAGCAGCGTCGGAGACCCACGGCTGCCTATTACTTGCGCTGTATGGAGGAACGGAATCTCCGACGTTGTCCAAATAGAAGCGGGCACGCTGCTCTACAAACTCCACGCAGTAGTTACCTCCCCTTACAGTTGTAGATTTTTTTGCTTGAATGGGAGATAACTGTGTGGAGTTTGGTGTGGCTGCTCTAATGTACTGATCAGGGGAAGTAACTGCTGCTGGGAGTTGGATTGTTAAAATATTTCGGCAGCGTCAACAGAATGTAATGCAGTTGGAAAACACAACCGAGTAATCCACCCACAGACAGTTTGCAGTCGGCTTGCGGTGCCACCGTCCCCTGCTGGTTCCGATCTTAACGCAAAGCATTGTACAGACAGGCTATATTATTTGTGGTCCAGGCAGCATCTTAGACAAGAGGACCCATATATTCAGTAAAAAACAACAACAAAAAACATCAACAAAACAACAACAGCAAAACAGCCTCTCTAAATAGAAAGGCCGATTTTATTTTATTTTATTTTATTGACTGAATATCAATGCTATGGGCTGGAGTTTTGAAAATGTACACATCAGTTGTACCAATCTTCAAGGAAACCTGCAAAATAACATAATGGTTCTTCTGCATTATATATACGTACCAGTCATGGTATTATGTTGCACAGGATAATGCTGGGCAAGACGCACCCAAGAAATGCACTCATGCTTGTAGCAAACAACATGCGAACATGCCAATGGCCGGCAAAAAGTCCTGATTTAAATCTGTTCAAGCACGAATGGGACCTATGAAGCACAAGGTGATTGTCTTGCCCAGCCGCTGAAACTACATCTCAGGGAGCTAATGGTTATTTTTCATCAGATGTGGGCAGCCATTCCACAGTTCAGTATCTTCACAGATGCATTACATCAATGAGAAACAGATTTTCATGTGAGGAAGCCTTCCAGCTGGCTTGCGGTAGGTTGGTGGTTCTACCCGTATGCCTCCGTGCATTCGGGGTCTTCCTCCACCTGTAATTAGCTGGACATTGCTATATGACTGAAATACTGTCGAAGCGACGGTAAACTCAAATAGTCAAGTCAATGAGAAAACGGTGCCTTGCTGTCCCCGTTAATTTAACCTTGCAGTTTTTAGTTTAAACATATTTTATTATTTTTAAGCAAATTTAAATTGCTCACATTGAACACAAATGTAATTATATATACAATGTATATAGTTTCCTGATTAATGATTTGATTGTTCTAGTTCATATTTCTCATTATTATATAAAAAAAAGGGTTGGATCACAAGTTAACAACATTAGATTCGGTCCTCCACATTTGCATTTTTTGTCAATGTTAATCCCCCTCTGTTAAGTTTGTTCCCGTGATCAAATTTCAATGAAGTTTTATTTTACAAATTGGGAATAAATTGTACTAGACTTATATTTGTTTTTTGTATTTTTCTCCAAATTCTTTAAATACTTTAAAGTATGATAAATACTATGTGGCCAATTAGAAATATGTTGAAGTTTAGATAAGTGGGACTTTTGTTTAGTAGCACCTAAATGTGACATTGATTAATGCAATCCACTGTGCCGCTGAGATAGATGGTTATGTCATGGTAGGCTCTAGTCACAATATCATTCAAGTGTTTGCAGTATTGACATGAACATCCTGTGTTCCTGGAGGGAACAAGGTTCTACTGAGTTCCCTCCAGCAACCAAGTACCAAAGGTATATGATACTCCTTTCCATGCCCAATGTGGCCATACCGGGTATGTGACATCATTTCAAAGCTGTCACAAGCAACATGTTTTGCCCCAACTGCTATAAAGATCTTTGTTTTTCATTAATGGGATATAACTGGCCTTCACAAAGGACCTTGTGATTCTTTTGTCAGATTTGCACATTTTTCCAATATTTAGAAAAAAGACTTTCAGTGTTCGTGAAATCTTGATTGTTATCAAGAAAAGCGCATCATTATAAAGTTAACAGCAGATTTCTCCTCCGATGCTGCTTGTGAAAGCTTGAAATAATTTTACAAAACACATTTATTCATGATAAATTTCAATACAAATGTTTTTTGAGCACGCTGAACAGGCGAGTAAGCCCCTCACAATTTCAATGAACTGGAGCAGGCCCTTGTGAAGGAATGGGGCAATAATTCCCAATGGGTCATCATGAACTATAAATTGTCAATGAGGCAGGTATAAATTATGAATATGTTGATGGATATGGGTGGACACCCAAAGTATTAATTACTCGGACATATAGACTATTCTGTGATTCATTAACTTACTTTTCAGAATGCTAGAATTTTGTGTTTTGACATTTTATGCACTCGGATTGTACAGCTATTTTTTTGATTTGTTAAGTTTTACATCTGTATGTTTTTCAGATGGGATTTAATTGCGGGACAGTATTAGTCTTATGTGTTTATAGTTTATAGTTATTTATATTCAAAATTTTAACGAAATGCGTTAACAAATTATCAAACTAGATGATATTATAAAGGTGTTGTGTTCAAAATGGCTGTATTGTGTACTTCAAAAATAAATTTTCATATTTGTCAAATAAAAGACATACTTATGACAATATTTATACCAAATATATTTCACTTCGGAATGAAACACTTTTTAAGTTAGTGAAAGCCCGAGTCCACAATTTATTTTGTAACTGAATATATTATTTAGACCTTTATCATTGTAAATATTTTCTCTTGTTTCATGTAGTCAAGGTCAGGGTGTTGCCCATGACAGAGGACTTCCGTCCGGCAGGAAAAGACAAGTATAATGTGTCCGTTGACATCATTGTAAGTCGATTTGCATCATTATTGTTATAATATGGTCAAAAGATTGATAATTACCTGAGGAATGTGCATATTTCTCGGTATATATACCTTATCCAAATGTAACTCTTTGAAAGTTCTTTGAGATATAATTTTTTTATGAATGAGGTGTGCATATCCACACACCATTTAAGAAGGGTTTTAGAGCTTGGGTAAGTGTTTGGGTTATGTAAGTTTAGTTTAAACTTCTTCATTTATACAACTTCTGATAATCCCTTTTCAAGGATGGATCCTGGGTTTTACCAGTACTTTGCGCCTGGGAAGGTCATGAAAAATCCTTGAAAGATTTGCATACACAAACAATGGAATAAAAACATGATGTTAAATGGGCCCCTTGACCTTTTGAAATGAAAAAAAATCCTATTTTCAAAGTGATGAAATGGATACATGTAATTAGAATCATTGCAGTGATCATTAAAAAGTATCCATTCAGAATACTTAATTTTATGGCGTGTGTAAGATTAAATTGGTATATGCTGTTCATACACAAAATGTATACATATAATGGCTGCTAAAAGACTGGATATCCGGTGGTGGGATAATGTGCCTGGTGGTTGGATAATGTGCTGGGGCAATGTGCCTGGTGGTGGGATAATGTGGTGGGATAATGTGACTGGTGGTGGGATAATGTGCTGGGGTAATGTTCCTGGTGGTGGGATAAAATGTCGGGATAATGTGCTGGGGGTAATGTGCCTTGTGGTTGGATAATGTGCCTGGTGGAGGTATAATGTGCTGGGATAATGTGCCTGGTAATGGGATAATGTGCTGGGGGTAATGTGCCTGGTGTCAGGATAATTGGACTGGGCATGACTTGATCATGTTCCCTGTCTCGCTTCAACTATATCTGTCATATTATAGAAAAGTTCCAAAATGGCTGCAATATTTTTGGTATGATGTAAATGTTATACAAAGAAATGATTTGTGGTCTATGCTCTCATTTAAGGGACCATCTGGATTGACATATTCTAGACAACACCGTGAAATTAATGCCGCTTTTTACCAAGGTGTCTTTGACCTCCCTCCACACCCAAAGATTGGAATCTGGACGGTCCGAGCTTTCTTCCGTGGACAGGTACATTTTATCAAAACAATGACTTAAGTATTTTGTACATTTATCCAACAAAAACATGAATGTGTGTTTTGAAAAATGAAGGTATGTTATTTTAAAATAAACCATGTTCACTGACATCTAAGAAATATGTATGTATAATATACATTTAAACTTTATGTAAAACATGAAAATTTACAATCTCATTTTGTGTAAGGCATCTCTATATATTTTTGAGTCTTTGGCATATATATGTTTAGGAGTCTGAATCAGTGGAGTACGGGGTTGCAAATTTCCTAGTCCTCTCTTCTCATTTTAGCTCATCTGAGAACAAACTGCTCAAGTTGAGCTATTGTGACCGGACATAGTCCGGCGTCCTTCCTCCGACATAAGTCTGTCATCCGTAATTGATGTAAAAACATTTTCTCCTTATTCTTTTGGCTGCTTCTGATAAAACTGTAAGAGATATTCTCTTTGTGAAATTTGTTCAGAGAATTTGATTACATGCAGAAATCTGGTTGTTATGGCAATGGAAAAAATAAGATTTTAATAGTTTTTAAATATTTTCCTCCCCAGGGCAAATTTCAAATTATTTTTGTACAGATATATCTCAAATATTGTTCACATTATTTCAATCTATACGGATGGGCTAGATTGTATGATATGTATACATTGAAGATCATCTTCCTCAAAACAAATAGCCAGATTTAAAACAATTGTAGCGCAATTGTAGCGCATACTAATATGATTATTGGGTATTAAGTATTTTTCCTATCCATTTAAAAAAAGACCCCCAAAAAAGATGGAAAAAGAAAAAAATATGGCTGCTATAGGGATAGGCCACTTTTAATATGTTAATACAATGTAGTAATTATTGTTCTTGTTTAATCTAGATCATTGATGTGGGCTATTTGTAAAGCAGGTAATTCACAGGTGATTGGTAGAAAATAGTTTTCTACTTTCCTTCATTAATGTTGGTTAAGTCTTTCATTCCTGAAAAATAAACTTAGCAAGTGTAGGTCACATTGTATGGGAAAACACTATTTTTGTTAATGCAACCTCGGCAAAATCGGTTAAATATAGAAAATGGTATCCCCAAAACACTGGTCCTTGTAGTACCACGTGATACGTGGCATGTTCACGAGATCTGGGTAGCGATTTCCTAAGTTCAGCCAATGAAGAGTGAATGTGATTAGCTAAATGACGGGAAATGAAAATAGAAAATTTAAATGTAGGTATTATTATTCTAAATATAGTTTCAATACCATCTGTAATGGTACTACCTATGATGGGGAAACCACCCATTTTTTACAATCACAGATGGTTGCATTGGGTGACCATGCATCTGAAGATGGGTATTGATAGACGTAATACACACATATAGTTACCAAATCAAACTTTAGTCAAAGACTATCTGTGAACAAGCTGCTTTAAAAGAATGATTCATGATAACAATATTTGTCAAATGCTTAAAAGTGAGTTGTGCTTTTTTAATTGTTCTTTTAATAGTACGAAACTGAAGGTCGAGCGTTGTTTGCTGTTGAAGAGTATGGTAAGTTGAACAATACTGCAAGAATGTATGTTGTTATATTACCCTTCTTAGAGAGATATAAAACACAAACCTCAGTATGTCCTTATTTTGGTGTTACAGCAGGGATAGGTTTAGGTTATGGTAAGTGTTTGTTGGTAGTGTTTTTGTTTTGAAATTAATGTTCGTTTTAAAAGTGTAGTGTAAAAGTGTACATACCAAGGTATTACATTGTATACATCACTTTGACAACACTGATTGAGGAAGCCTTCCAGCTGGCTTGCAGTAGGTCGTGGTTCTACTCGGATGCCTCCGTGCATTCGGGGTCTTCCTCCACCTGTAATTAGCTGGACGTCGCTATATGACTGAAATACTGTTGAAGTGATGGTAAACTCAAATAGTCAAGTCAACACTGATGTATATCAATTATTTACAAACTGTACCCGTAAGATACGAGTCACATGCATGAGATACTTGGCTTAGACAGTATTACCAGACTCTGTGTTTGTGTGTGTGTGTGAGAGAGAAATAGACAGAGAGAGAGAGAGAGAGAGAGAGAGAGACCATTTTTGTGTCACCTGCTGTAAGGGATCACTTTTCCATTGTCTGTCCGTTTGTTTTTCTGACTGTCTGCGCAGCCAAATTGGAGTAAGGGGCCATCTAACGGTAAACAGATCGAAAGAGAAAAATAGATAGAGAATACTAGGTTAGTGTTGGATAAAGATAAGTTTATCCTGCGAGGCCAAGAAAATATAAACCGCGAGCCTTGGCGAGCGGTTTATTTTTTTCTTTGCCGAGCAGGATAAACTTATCTTTATCCAACACTAACCTAGTATTCTATTTATCCTATCATTCTAACTAATAATCTGATAATTTTAAATTAGACACGAAAATAAAAGAAAAAAATCTGGATTCTCCCAACTATCTGCCCTTTAGTATTCTTCCGCGAGTGCAAGCAAACAAACCGTTCTGCGTACACACCTAAGTAGTCCCAGGATTTAAAAAAACGGTTATAACAATTCACGAACTTTTCGAAACTTTTTATTAAGCATATGCGTTAAGCATTTTCAACTTTCAAATACTCGACAAGAAAAAAATATATTTAAAAAGTATAGTATCTTACACGGTTGAGCCCAATACACAAAACACATTTGAACGCAAGAAAGAAGTTCCGATGACGTCAGAGTATATAAAATTTCACGAATGAGTATAAAGCTAAGTTTATTCGATAGGCAGTTTATACCACGATGTGAGTCTGATGATAGGATAAACTTCAGTCCATAACAATAGAATAAGGGGCAATGGCCCCATAGAAAACAAAAGAAAGGAACAAAAGAAATGGCCCCTAACTCCAATCTGGCTGCATGTCCATCTGTCTGTCTGTC
This sequence comes from Solen grandis, assembly GCA_021229015.1. Taxonomy (NCBI): domain Eukaryota; kingdom Metazoa; phylum Mollusca; class Bivalvia; order Adapedonta; family Solenidae; genus Solen; species Solen grandis. The sequence goes on from CM037784.1 coordinate 67,468,645, forward strand.
CATCACATTTTTTTCCGTCACGATTCAGCAGGTGACACAATGTCATGTGTTCAAAAGAAAACTCTTGTGATAAAAACATATGCACAATTACATACCCTCGCAAATGAATGTTTGAGGGGGTATACTGGAATCACTCTGTTGGTTGGTTGGTCAGTCCTGTTGGTCGGCTTTGATGTTTGTTAAGGTTAAGGTTGCTGTTGCTAAAATAAACTTTTGTTACAGCGTACTGTCTGTATAATTGATTTTTCTTAATAACTTTTGTCAGGAATGAGATATATTATAACCAAAGTTGGTACTTGCATACTTTTTTTGAAGAGAGAAGCTTCAATACTCTATGTAGGTCTGTTAGGTGAAGGTCATTGATTCTAAAAATAAATTGGCTCTAAAACTGAATAATTACGCTTACTTTTTATCAGGTTTTATTATGATATCATATATAGCTTGTGCTTAGATAACTATATGATAAGCTGCTGAGGTTTGATGGGTAAAGGTCAATGTCATTGTTACCGGTACTAAAAAAATATATTTGTTACTGTTTACTTTCTGTTTCCAGAATGGATTTCTTAATAACTTTGGTCAGGAATGAAATAAAATCAAGCTTGCAAAATATATAGCTTGTGTGAAGAAATAGATTGGTTGGGTCAAGGTCACTGTCATTAAAAATGCACTTCTATTATTGTTGATAATGTTTAACAGGAATTAGATATTTCAACCATGTTTTGGACATATATTTCTTTTGTGTAAATCAGGTAAATCATTTTAAGGTTCACTTTTGGCTGCTCTTTTATGAAAAATTTCTCTTTTTACTCCATACTTTCAACCTTTAAAACATAGTTACTCCCATACTGTGACAAAGCAGTAGGCGGAGATATTAGTCACTCTGTGACAGTTCTAGTATGTTTTGCCATGAAGATATTTGGTAATATAAAATTTATAAACCAGTAATGATGATGGTGATGATAATATAAATTTACATCAAAATGATGATGATGATGATGTTGATGGGGATAAGAAGATGGTAGCACTTTACTTAATTAACAAATCATAGAATTGGCACTCCTGACTGTTTTCTCACTATAAATCATGTCTCTTTAGTTCTACCAACGTTTGGAGTTACCATCAAAGCCAACAAGAAATACATCCTCCCAGATGATGATGATGTTCTTAAAATCAACGTCATGGCCAAGTAAGTTGATTTTTATATGAAGGTCTTCAACATCATACTCTTAACTCCAGGGGTGAGAGCGAAACTAGGCTAAGTGCTTATATAAATACATGCACTTAGCCTAGTTTTGCTCTCACCCTTTGAAATATATTGTTACTGTCATAATAATTTTATTTATTTACTGTACCTCTAAATTTCATATCAAGAGATAGCCTAGATCAAGAGTTGATGTTATGATATCAGTCAAATCACAAATAGGAAAACAAATAAGTTAGTTACTGTATTATTGGTTGTTTAACGTTGTTCTTTACACTACAGATACATATATGGATGATTGAGAACACAGCTTTGAAAACCATATTGGACGAGCCGCTAGGCAAGTGCAATGTGATTTTTCAAGCTGTGTACGAGTCCAAATATATTCAGTATTGCATAAACAATGTTTAATGACGTTTTCATTCTTTGCATAAATAGCAAAGTCATTTACTTCAGAATGCAACAAAATTTTAATTTTTTACAAACGGCACTTTTAATCTGGTGATAACAGAATCTTTATCGTTGAGCTTTATCTAGAGTGCCTTGCAATTCATATTTTCACTCAGATCTTTTACTAGCATTTCGGTCTTTTTCATAGCTTTAAAATTGAACCTGTGAATCGTACAATACAGAAAAAATACAGGATTTTTGTATACATGTGCATCCAGATACAGAAGTATATTGTACAGTCATGTGATTAAACCAGGCTTCTCTGACTGGTCTTAAATAATTAGGTATAGAATGATAAACCCTATTTGCTGCTCAGTGAAAATAGAAAACACAGTTCTAATCTATCTGGCTGGAACTCCACCAGCCATACTTAACACTAAATAATACTTACTTACTTAGGGGGGAATTTCATCAGTCATGTTTCTTTCATAAAATACCCATTTATTTCATTTTTCAGCACATGTTAATTATTAAGATCGTAGTTTATGTTACCGGTAACTTGATCATACTTTTTAATATTTTTCATAAAACAGGAATGGTGGATGAATTAAAGTATTACTTAGCGCTAAGTATTGTCAGTTGAATTTGAACAAAGATTTTGTTTTGTGTTTAGGTATGTTTACAAAAAACCCGTGCAAGGAAAGGCGTCTGTTCAGCTGTTCCTCAGAAGTCCTGAAAACGAAAGGAAATTTATTGTGGAAATTGACAAAGATATTGTAAACAATATATAATTATCAAATTATTATTATTCATTAGATTGCAGTTTCTAAATAAATTCTACAACAAAATAATGTAGCCCATTGCAATAAGTAAAGGCTAATATCTTATATCTTTGTTACTATTTCATCTTATATATATCTTTTTGTGATATTTTTTATTTCATATACTTTTTCAAACTAGAGTCATTCACTTTAAAAGTATGTTCCTTATATCCAAAATATACTTTAGATATACAGTAAAACCTGTGAATAAAGGCCACTTAAGGGAAATATAAATCTGACCTTAATCCGGAGGTGACTGTTCTTCAGATGTTCATTGTCTATAAATTCAGTGGTAGAACATCAGACAATGGCCTTTGTTCACAGGTTGGCTGTTATTCAAAGGTAACCACTAAAACTGGTTTGACTGTACAATTTAGTATGGATGTTGTCAGTGTAATTCTGAAAATTCTTTTTTTAGCTTTCTTTTGATGGGGACACAGATTTTGAGATCCCGATACCAACATTATGTCAGTATTTAGATGACTGTCAGGATTTTCCCGATGGAAACACCCTAGTTATCGAAGCTAGAGTATTTGAAGATGCCACCGGCAATGATGAAATGGCTGTCTTTGACAGTATTGTGTTTTCAAGACGCAAATATTTTATTTCTTTTGAGAGGACTAGGACATCCTTTCGCAAAGGCATGACTTTTTATGTAAAGGTAAGAAAACCTGGCTTGATTTCCGCAAACCACACTTAGTGCTAAGCAATACTTAAATATGTAGGAGCAAATTTCATCATTCTTGTTTCTCTGTTAAAAATGCTTAAATATTTAATTTCATAATTAATATTGTTAGTTATTAGGTAATTCTCTATGTCAACTTCATCATTTACTTGACTCTTTTATAATACAGGAATGGTGGAATGTATTTTTTGACCTTTTTTTCACCTTAAATTAATGATGACTTGATTGTCTGGGAAAGCGTCTGATGAGGTTAATTTTTTTTTTTTTTATAAATCCGCAATAACTTCTATGTCCTTCATTGGATTGCTTCAATATTTGTTGCTTAAGTGGATGGACCTTTACATTATGCAGTTGCCCTTGTGACCTTGACCTTTGGTGAAAAAGTGGTGTCTCACTCTTGGCAGGTTTACGTTTTGGTTAATCAGCTATAATGTCTGTGTATGCTTCATTGGATTTCTCCAGTAAGTTGACAGTTGCTTAAGTGGATGAACCTCATGAAAAAAAAAAACCCAAAAAACAAAACGTCCATAATACCATCATGTCCATCTTGTTACCTACTTTAAGTATTACTAAACACAAAGTATTGTTGATGGATTTCAAGCTTGTTCTTCCCCACAACAGTGTATTTTGATTTTTGTTTTGAAACTGATTAAAGGGGATGACCACTGCATACTAGTGTAGCAAAGAAAAAGAAAGACTATATTAAAAAAACGTGATCTTTTTGATTTAAGCATGTTTCTTACATTTTTCGTAGTACAAATATTGCATGGGTTTTTCGTTACAAACACTATTCAAGTAAGCTTTTCATTAGTTTCCAGCTGTTTCATGCTGCAGGTCATCTGGCCTAAAAATATTGATATGTGGGGCAATTTTTTTTCACATCATGAACAAACATTAATAATTTTTAGCTCAACCATTCAAATAATGTTAGAACATTTGCAAACACCCATGCTTTGGCGTAAAATTAATTCAGCTTGGTTTAAGTTTTGCATGCAAGCCACTATCAAGCTTATCTCACTAACCATTAATGGTTTTGACTAATGGAAGTTTATGAGTATGTTCAGGGGCAATTCAAACAACTGAAGTAGATTACTCTTGAATGAATTTGATACAAATTTATAATAGTCCCTTTAAACCTTGAAATTTTGGTCAGTTTTTTTAATACAAGGTTACTGTTTATATTCATGCTTATATCTTAGTAACCAGGCATAGGTTTAATTTGAAACTTCATTAACATGTCTAATCTGTCATGACCATTTTTGATTGGATTTAATAAAAATTGTTGCCTCATTTTAAAGTTTTGAATCCAACTGAAAAAATGGTTAATTAAGTTTTGCATGCAGGCTACTATCCCACTCATATCTCAGTGACTATTCATGGCTTGAACATGTATGAGAGTATACAGGGGCATCAAAAAACCAAGGTAGATAACTCTTGACTATAGTTAATGCAAATTATAGCTCTTTTCTAACGTAGGATATTTTTGTTGCTATCATGCATATATCTTATTATAACGAGATAGTTTCCTCTTGTAGCACTTCTTTTCTCTACACTGATGCAACAGAAAAAGATGTTATATCATGTAGAACAGATACTTAGTTTTTCGGAGCTAGGTTGAAAAAATGGCTTCAGCGGAGACTGATTATGCTAACACTTTTTGTAACTTACAGGCCAATGTGGTTTATCCAAATGGGGAATTTGTGAAAGACAAAACTGTCACATTTACAAAAAGGGTTGGTGATGATGTTGAATCGAAAGATGAAACAACTGATGATGAAGGTCAAGTAACAGCAATATTCAACACCCCAAATTCAGAAAGCCCCATGGAGTTTATGGTAAATACAATTGCATGAAATATTTCTAAATGTAGTTGTTACTTCCTTAATTTTAAAAATACATTTATTATTGATATTTAAAATGAATAAAGATATACTAAAGCATTGCAAGAACGATTTTAAAACAATAAGATTTAAAAAAAAAAATAGCATAATACAACTTTTTTTACATTTTCAAGGTTGACAGTTATGGTGATAACAATATATAATTACATTTTCAAGGCTGACAGTTATGGTGATAACACTAGTTAATTACATTTTCAAGGTTGACAGTTACGGTGATAACACTATTTAATTACATTTTCAAGGATGACAGTTATGGTGATAACACTATTTAATTACATTTTCAAGGTTGACAGTTACGGTGATAACACTAGTTAATTACATTTTCAAGGCTGACAGTTATGGTGATAACACTATTTAATTACATTTTCAAGGCTGACAGTTATGGTGATAACACTAGTTAATTACATTTTCAAGACTGACAGTTATGGTGATAACACTAGTTAATTACATTTTCAAGGCTGACAGTTATGGTGATAACACTATTTAATTACATTTTCAAGGTTGACAGTTACGGTGATAACACTATTAAATTATATTTTCAAGGTTGGCAGATATGGGAAAACACTATTAAATTATATTTTCAAGGTTGACAGTTACGGTGATAACACTATTAAATTATATTTTCAAGGTTGGCAGATATGGTGATAACACTATTTAATTACATTTTCAAGGATGACAGTTACGGTGATAACACTATTTAATTACATTTTCAAGGATGACAGTTACGGTGATAACACTATTAAATTACATTTTCAAGGATGACAGTTACGGTGATAACACTATTTAATTTCATTTTCAAGGTTGGCAGATACAACACTATTAATTCATTTTCAAGGTGACAGTTACGGTGATAACACTATTTAATTACATTTTCAAGGATGACAGTTACGGTGATAACACTATTTAATTACATTTTCAAGGATGACAGTTACGGTGATAACACTATTTATTTACATTTTCAAGGATGACAGTTACAGTGATAACACTATTTAATTACATTTTCAAGGATGAGAGTTACGGTGTTAACACTATTTAATTTCATTTTCAAGGATGACAGTTACGGTGATAACACTATTTAATTACATTTTCAAGGATGAGAGTTACGGTGTTAACACTATTTAATTTCATTTTCAAGGTTGACAGTTACGGTGATAACACTATTTAATTACATTTTCAAGGATGAGAGTTACGGTGTTAACACTATTTAATTTCATTTTCAAGGTTGACAGTTACGGTGATAACACTATTTAATTACATTTTCAAGGATGAGAGTTACGGTGATAACACTATTTAATTACATTTTCAAGGTTGACAGTTACGGTGATAACACTATTTAATTACATTTTCAAGGATGAGAGTTACGGTGTTAACACTATTTAATTTCATTTTCAAGGATGACAGTTACGGTGATAACACTATTTAATTACATTTTCAAGGTTGACAGTTACGGTGATAACACTATTTAATTACATTTTCAAGGATGACAGTTACGGTGATAACACTATTTAATTACATTTTCAAGGATGAGAGTTACGGTGTAACACTATTTAATTCATTTTCAAGGTTGACAGTTACGGTGATAACACTATTTAATTACATTTTCAAGGATGACAGTTACGGTGATAACACTATTTAATTACATTTTCAAGGATGACAGTTACGGTGATAACACTATTTAATTACATTTTCAAGGATGACAGTTACGGTGATAACACTATTTAATTACATTTTCAAGGATGACAGTTACGGTGATAACACTATTTAATTACATTTTCAAGGTTGACAGTTACGGTGATAACACTATTTAATTACATTTTCAAGGATGACAGTTACGGTGATAACACTATTTAATTACATTTTCAAGGTTGACAGTTACGGTGTTAACACTATTTAATTACATTTTCAAGGATGACAGTTATGGTGATAACACTATTCAATTACATTTTCAAAAGGCTGACAGTTATGGTGATAACCCTATTTAATAACATTAAAAATATTTTCAAGGCTGACACTTATGGTGATTACACAATTTTATGACATTAATAACATTTTCAAGGCTGACAGTGATGGTGATTACACAATTTGATGAAATTAATTACATTTTTAAGGCTGACAGTTACGGTGATAACACTATTTAATTACATTTTCAAGGATGACAGTTACGGTGATAACACTATTAAATTACATTTTCAAGGATGACAGTTACGGTGATAACACTAGTTAATTACATTTTCAAGGATGACAGTTACGGTGATAACACTAGTTAATTACATTTTCAAGGATGATAGTTACGGTGATAACACTATTTAATTACATTTTCAAGGATGACAGTTACGGTGATAACACTATTTAATTACATTTTCATGGATGACAGTTACGGTGATAACACTATTTAATTACATTTTCAAGGCTGACAGTTATGGTGAAAATACTATTTAATTACATTTTCAAGGTTGACAGTTACGGTGATAACACTATTTAATTACATTTTCAAGGCTGACAGTTACGGTGAAAATACTATTTAATTACATTTTCAAGGCTGACAGTTACGGTGATAACACTATTTAATTACATTTTCAAGGCTGACAGTTATGGTGATTACACTATTCAATTACATTTTCAAAAGGCTGACAGTTATGGTGATAACCCTATTTAATAACATTAAAAATATTTTCAAGGCTGACAGTCATGGTCATAACACTATTCAATTACATTTTCAAAGGCTGACAGTATAGTGATAACCTATTTATAAATATTTTCAAAAGGCTGACAGTTATGGTGATAACCCTATTTAATAACATTAAAAATATTTTCAAGGCTGACAGTCATGGTCATAACACTATTCAATTACATTTTCAAAAGGCTGACAGTTATAGTGATAACCCTATTTAATAACATTAAAAATATTTTCAAGGCTGACAGTCATGGTCATAACACTATTCAATTACATTTTCAAAAGGCTGACAGTTATGGTGATAACCCTATTTAATAACATTAAAAATATTTAAAGGCTGACAGTCATGGTCATAACACTATTCAATTACATTTTCAAGGCTGACAGTGATGGTGATTACACTATTTGATGAAATTAATTACATTTTCAAGGATGACAGTTACGGTGATAACATTATTTAATTACATTTTCAAGGTTGGCAGATACGGTGATAACACTATTTAATTACATTTTCAAGGATGACAGTTACGGTGATAACACTATTTAATTACATTTTCAAGGATGACAGTCATGGTGATAACACTATTTAATTACATTTTCAAGGATGACAGTTATGGTGATAACACTATTTAATTACATTTTCAAGGATGACAGTTATGGTGATAACACTATTTAATTACATTTTCAAGGATGACAGTTATGGTGATAACACTATTTAATTACATTTTCAAGGATGACAGTTACGGTGATAACACTATTTAATTACATTTTCAAGGATGACAGTTACGGTGATAACACTATTTAATTACATTTTCAAGGATGACAGTTATGGTGATAACACTATTTAATTATATTTTCAAGGTTGGCAGATACGGTGATAACACTATTTAATTATATTTTCAAGGTTGGCAGATACGGTGATAACACTATTTAATTACATTTTCAAGGTTGACAGTTACGGTGATAACACTATTTAATTACATTTTCAAGGCTGACAGTTATGGTGATAACACTATTAAATTATATTTTCAAGGTTGGCAGATACGGTGATAACACTATTTAATTACATTTTCAAGGATGACAGTTACGGTGATAACACTAGTTAATTACATTTTCAAGGACTGACAGTTATGGTGATAACACTATTTAATTACATTTTCAAGGATGACAGTTACGGTGATAACACTAGTTAATTACATTTTCAAGGCTGACAGTTACGGTGATAACACTATTTAATTACATTTTCAAGGATGACAGTTACGGTGATAACACTATTTAATTACATTTTCAAGGATGACAGTTACGGTGATAACACTATTTAATTACATTTTCAAGGTTGACAGTTACGGTGATAACACTATTTAATTACATTTTCAAGGATGACAGTTACGGTGATAACACTATTTAATTACATTTTCAAGGATGACAGTTACGGTGATAACACTATTTAATTACATTTTCAAGGTTGACAGTTACGGTGATAACACTATTTATTTACATTTTCAAGGATGACAGTTACGGTGATAACACTATTTAATTACATTTTCAAGGATGACAGTTACGGTGATAACACTATTTAATTACATTTTCAAGGATGAGAGTTACGGTGTTAACACTATTTAATTTCATTTTCAAGGTTGACAGTTACGGTGATAACACTATTTATTTACATTTTCAAGGATGACAGTTATCATGATAACACTATTTAATTACATTTTCAAGGCTGACAGTTATGGTGAAAATACTATTCAATTAAAATTTGAAGGCTGACAGTTATGGTGATAACACTATTCAATTAAAATTTGAAGGCTGACAGTTATGGTGATAACACTATTCAATTACATTTTCAAAAGGCTGACAGTTATGGTGATAACCCTATTTAATAACATTAAAAATATTTTCAAGGCTGACAGTTATGGTGATAACACTATTCAATTACATTTTCAAAAGGCTGACAGTTATGGTGATAACCCTGTTCAATTACATTTTCAAGGCTGACAATTATGGTGATAACACTGTTCAATTACATTTTCAAGGCTGACAATTATGGTGATAACACTGTTCGATTACATTTTCAAGGCTGACAATTATGGTGATAACACTGTTCAATTACATTTTCAAGGCTGACAATTATGGTGATAACACTGTTCAATTACATTTTCAAGGCTGACAGTTACGGTGATAACACTGTTCGATTATATTTTCAAGGCTGACAGTTACGGTGATAACACTGTTCGATTACATTTTCAAGGCTGACAATTATGGGGATAACACATTTAAATGACATTAATTACATTTTCAAGGCTGACAGTTATGGTGATAATCCTATTTTATTACATTTTCAAGGTTGAATGTGACGGTGAAAAGAGCGACCTCCTGATGGTGTCACCTTTCAGGGGAGACAATCAAATTCAAGTGGAATATGTTATTCGGGTACCTTCTTTTATAACCACTTATTTCTCAGGGAAAACATTTGATGTTGAAGCTGCGAACCTCAAGCAACTAAAAATATTGATGCTAATTCAATTAACAATTAGCCTAATTAAGTGATGTATTTTTCCGATTGTCCAATTTGACATCTGGCTTTTTCACAACTATTCAATTTGTATTTTTTTGCTGACTATTGGTTTTATCAATGCGCTTTATTTTTCTTGCTGCTTAATTATTGTTCCCTGTGTCTTTAAAGGTAATCTAATTCAGAATTTAACCTCTGACACATAAACATTTATAAAGATAAGTCATAATAAATAAGTAAACATTTAAAGAAATGCACACCCCAAACCGTAAGCCAGCTGGAAAGCTTCCTTACATGAAAATCCGAATGACCCTGTCGGGATTCAAACCCAGGCGGTAAGGGGCTGAATGAATGTTAAAGTCAGCAATTTCACCTGTTGGCTGAGGAGGCCCCATTTTTAGCTCACCTGAGCACAACGTGCTCATGGTGAGCTTTTGTGATCGCCTTTTTTGTCCGGTTCCGTCGCGTTCCGAGCGTGGTATTGCGTCAACTTTTCTTTAAACAACTTCTCTCCTAAACCACTGGATGGATTTAACAACTTCATGCGAATCACTCCTATCATGACTTATCAAAGTTGTTCAAATTATTTTGATTGGTGAATAAGTAGTAATGGAGCTAAAAAAGATTTTTAAATATGTAAAATTTATAAAAATATCTTCATCTCCAAACCTAAGGCCTAGCCTTTTGATTTTTGGTAATTTACATGATCTTATGAACTCTCTAACCAAGATTGTACAAATTATGACCCTGGGTCAAAATTGGCCGCCAGGTCACTGATTTCATAGGCTTATATAGGAAAAACTTGAAAAAATCTTTTTGCTCGAAACTACATGCCTTAGCCTTTTGATTTTTGGTGTGTAGCTATTGTCTAGTCGATCACAACCAAGTTTGTTCAAATCAAGACCCTGGGTCAAAATTTGCCCACCCAGGGTCACTTGATTTTACATAGGCTGATATAGGAAAAAAACTTGAAAAATCTTCTTCTCAGAAACCACAAGGCCTTGGGTTAAGATATTTGGTGTGCAGCATTGTCTAGTAGATCACTAACAAGTTTGTTCAAATCATGGCCCTGGGATCAAAATTTGGCCCCACCAAGGGGGGTCACTTGATTTAACATAGGCTAATATAGGAAAAACTTGAAAAATCTTCTTCTCAGAAACCACAAGGCCTTGGGTTAAGATATTTGGTGTGCAGCATTGTCTAGTAGATCACAATCAAGTTTGTTCAAATCATGGCCCTGGGATCAAATTTGGCCCCACCAAGGGGTCACCTGATTTTACATAGGCTAATATAGAAAAAACTTGAAAAATCTTCTTCTCTGAAACCACAAGGCCTAGCCTTTTGATTTTTAATATGTAGCATGATCTTATGACTCTCTACCAAGATTGTTCAAATTATGACCCTGGGGTCAAAATTGGCCCCGCCCCAGGGGTCACTTGATTTTACATAGGCTGATAGGAAAAAAACTTGAAAAATCTTCTTCTCAGACACCACAAAGCATAGAGTTTAGATATTTGGTGTTGTCTAGTCGATTCTTACCAAGATTGTTCAAATCATGACGCTGGGGTCAAAATTGGCCCCGTTCCAGGGATCACTTGATTTTACATAGACTTATATTGGAAAAAAAACTAGAAAAATCTTCAAGGTCTGGAGTTTATATATTTGGTATGTAACATGGGCTAATAGACCTCTACCAAGTAGAGTGTGGTAGTGTGTAGCATTGTCTAGTCGATTCTTACCAACTTTGTTCAAATCATGACCCTGGGGTCAAAATTGGCTCTGCCCCAGGGGTCACTTGATTTTACATAGCCTAATGATACCAGGTGAGCGATCCAGGGCCATCATGGCCCTCTTGTTTTCCATTCTAACACGTTAACTTAACTGAGAAGTTTTAAAAGTGATACAAATATGTTGTTTTAATTATGCTGTTGTACAATTTACACCAGGAGTAATATGACGTTATATATTTACATTATTTTTTAAGAGTCCAAAATTATACAGGAAAATATTATACATGCCACCAGCCTCCAATATATTTATATAGCAAATTTGTCAATTGTGTTAAAATAAATGAAAAAAAACACTTTGAGTTTATTGCCTGTTTATTTTATACAGGGAGGAGAGGGGTATCTCGATGCTTATACAAACCGTGTAGGGGCAGGCTTTACCGGTATCATGTTTCTGGTAAATATTTTATTATTCCAATTCAAATTTAAATAATGTAATACAAATTTTACACCTACCTGATATAATGTTGAAGAAATTGCATTGGGAAAGTGGCCTGAAAATACGAAAAATATGCTTTTATTGCTTGAGATGATAATTCTTGCATATTGGGTATTAGAGTGATGATACATACTCTGTCTGACAGCTCCATGACAGAAAATAAAACAACACTAAAAGAAAATTTCAACCTATTGGCGTCATTTCATATGTGTGTATATTGTTCATGATTGAAAAAATGCTTTTAATAAAAATAAGTGCCTATGATAGTTAAAATTGCTGTACACATGTATACATTTCAGAAAACCTAAATGCTTGTTACTGTCATCGCTTTCTTCTTTATAGCTTTTCCAACTCAAACTAAAACAGAATCTAACGATCATATCTTATTTATTTGGCAGTTTAATTAAGCTCTCCATTTTTAGCTCACCTGATCACAACGTGCTCAAGGTGAGCTTTTGTGATCGCCCTTCGTCTGGAGTCCATCGTCTGTCTTGCGTCGTCAACAATTTGGCTTATCAAAACTCTAGAGGCTGTATTTTTAGCCCAATTTTCATGAAACCTGGTCAGAATGTTTGTCTCCAAAAATTTTGGACAAGTTTGAATTTGGGCCATGTGGGGTCAAAAAGTAGGTCATGAGGTCAAATCTTAGAAAAACCTTGTTAACATTCTAGAGGCCACATTTTTAGCCCAATCTTCATGAAACTTGGTCAGAATGCTTGCCTCCATAAAATCTTGGACAAGTCCGAATTAAGGTCATGTGGGGTCAAAAAGTATGTCACGAGGTCAAATCTTAGAAAAGCCGTGTTAACACTCTAGAGGCCACATTTTTGGCCCAGTCTTCATGAAACATGGTCAGAATGTTTATTTCCATAAAATCTTGGACAAGTTCGAATTTGGGTAATGTGGGGTCAAAAAGTAGGTCAGGAGATCAAATCTTAGTAAAACCTTGTTAACAATCTAAAGGCCAAAGTTTTGGCCATATCTTCATGAAACTTGGTCTGAATGTTTGTTTTCATAAAATCTTGGACATGTTTGAAGTTGGGTCATGTGGAGTCAAAAAGTAGGTCACAAGGTCAAATCTTAGAAAAACCTTGTTAACACTCTAGAGGCCACATTTTTGGCAAAATCTTCATGAAACTTGGTCAGAATGTCTGTGTCCATAAAATCTTGGACACGTTTGAATTTGGGTCATGTGGGGTCAAAAAGTAGGTCAACATATGTTGCTCATTTATAATCAGGTGAGCAATTCAGGGCCATCATGGCACTCTTGTAATTAAATGTAAGTCTTAACAGAATGAAAGATAGACAATGTTGATAAAATCTTAAGAGTTATTTTTATAAATAATGGATAAATGAAAAGAAAGTAGAAGGAATGCTCTCAGAAAATATCCATAGTGAGCTTGAACACCTCAATGTAATCCTGATTCATTGACAAAAAACAAACCAACATTTTGAGGGCGTTTTTATATGTTTTTAATAATGTTATTGTAATTTTTAATCAGAAAACATGGAAATGTTGATGATAAATAAATGACTAAACCCTAAAATATTTCATTTCATATCCTTTAAAGCTTGTGTCAAGAGGACAAGTTGTGGATTCTTTCTTCACGGAAATCAAAACTGTAACAAAGACCAAACTGACGCAAGAGCAGAGGGAATTGATTACATCACCAACTGTGCGTCTGATCGCATTCTTCATCGACAAAAACTCGAATGCTGTTGTTGCTGATTCCACAAAGTTTAAGCTCCCTGTTGAATGTCGAGGAAATGGGGTAATTACTTTATCTCTGTCATACCACTTAGGCAAAAAGAGTGTATAATTATGTTGACAACTATATCCCCAGTGAAAAAATCACTGGAATTCCAGTGGAATACCAGATAGATTCCACTTAAATCTGGAATACAAGTGGAATACCAGATAGATTCCACTTGAATCTGGAATACAAGTGGAATACCAGATAGATTCCACTTAAATCTGGAATACAGTGGAATACCAGATAGATTCCACTTGAATCTGGAATACCAGTGGAATTCCAGATAGATTCAACTGGAATCTGCTATTATACTGGAATGCTAGATTTATATAGTATACTCTTTCAGAAAATGTAAAAAAAAAAAAATGTGATGGGTGTAGCTGGGTGCTAGGTCTGGGGGCTAGGGCTGAAATGAGTATCAGTGTACGCATGGGTTGGGTAGAAAATCATTTGTACTGGGTACAAAATTATAACACCATTACATGAAGTCAGCTATTTCATTATGATACTTCATGTACTTTTTTTTTCTTTATAACATATATGTATATACCTTAATAGCCAATAGATAATGATTATTAGCCTTTAACAGAATTCTACACTCTGTCAAGGAAGTATCTTCCCATGCTTCAAGATGGCCATATTTTAGATGTATCAGGTCTGAAGTATTATTTGAATGTGTTAAAATCATTGACTTCAATGGTTAGTTATTACAGATGGTAAAGTGTTTTTTATGCAATGACTTCATCTGCAGATTCTTACAGGTAATAGTATCATGGGTACCTGGGTAAAAAAAAAAAGGACTCGTTTCAGCCCTACCGGTGGCATGCTTCCCCAAGTAGAAAATTTTTTAGGATGCGCATAGGTGCGATTTTGTGAAGAGTAGAAGTTGCCTCTTCAATGCATGTTTAATTTCATCTTCCGTTTGGTTCATTTAAGTTTTTAACCGGCTAATATTCATGTGTCGAAAAACGCTTTAGGGAGCATAACCTGGTTCCACTGGTTCCTTGTTTGTTTTTGTTGATTTTTGTTTAACTGGTCGTACTAGTAATATGTTTGTAAGTGGTTATAGGTATATTCTTAATGACAATTTTCCAGTAGACCTGAAACATGAATAAATTGTATTCTTTAAGTTGAATCTCAAACCTGAAACCACATCTGTTGGTCCTGGAGCTCATGCAAAATTGACAATAGAAGGGACTCCTGGGATGGTAGTTGGACTGAATGTTATTGATAAGGCTCTTCTCCTAGTCAAAAACAGTCAAGAGATTCTTGGAATATCAAAGGTAAGTCACTCTATGTTTCTTTTTTCAAAATAAGTGTTCAGTTTTAAGCCTTTAATTTAGTCCTCATATGTCATTTCATCACAAACATAAGGTACATGAAAATGTGTTACACAAAATGATGTTTGTGTATTCTGATATTTCTTTTACACATTTCAATATATGACTGAAACATATACATGTACTGTGTTCCTATTATGCTAGATTCTGTGTATCTTGCTTTTACACATAACAATTAATACCAGTGATACATGCTAATTATCCCCCGCCGATGAAATCGGGAGGGGGATATTGTTTTGGCGTTGTCCGTCCGTCCGTGCGTCCGTCCGTGCGTCCGTCCGTCCGAATTTTGTCCGGAGCATAACTCCAAAAGTATTCAAGCTATTGCTTTGAAACTTCACAGGTGGACAGATCTCATTGAGGAGAAGTGCAGTGCACAAGAACCATAACTCTCTTAGCCAATTTTGGAGTTATTGCCCTTTGTTATTTTTCATACTTGATTTTTGTCCGGAGCATTACTCCAAAAGTATTCAAGCTATTGCTTTGAAACTTCACAGGTGGACAGATCTCATTGAGGAGAAGTGCAGTGCACAAGAACCATAACTCTCCTTAGCCGAATTTTGGAGTTATTGCCCTTTGTTATTTTTCATACTTGATTTTTGTCCGGGAAAAATTTTGGAGTTATTGCCCTTTGTTATTTTTCATACTTGATTTTTGTCTCCTACCCATGAAATTGACAGCATGACCCAGTTTGATCTTTTACAATGGAGTTACGGCCCCTGATTTATGTTCTGTAAAAACAGCTCCCATTCATGAACTAAATATATTCGGCGGGGGATTTCGTGTCTGTGACACAGCCTTGTTAATGCTAGAAACTCTGTATTTCACTAGGCAAAGAAGGTCACACACACAAAATTTGAAACCATGATGGTATAATTTGAAGTTTGGAGTCTATCCCTAGACTTTGACTTAATTTTCTCTTTAATTGATATTGTGTTTTTGACAAATACTTGATTAACTTAATTTAATTTCATAACGCGTTCCTACACCGCACTTGACCAGATTATTTTGTGACAATACTTACACATTTTATTATTTAGATGTATGAAGTAATGGATGCCCATGATATTGGTTGTGGAGATGGAAGTGGAGACACAAGTGAGCTCGTATTCAAGGTGACAATGAGTTTATTTTTGGCTAACCTGAGCAGTGTGTGTTCATAGGGCTTCCAACGACCTTTAAAGGCTAGGAAAAAAACGATTTTTTTCAAGGTCAATGAATTGTCCAGGAATTTTAAAAGTGGTCTGAAAATAAAAATACAGAAATTCAGTGAAAATTCAGAGGGAAAAATTATTTTACAATTTTTTTTTTTTTTTTTTTTTGTGAAGCACGTCAACAATTATAATTACAAGAAATCTCCTCTGAAAGTGCATGGTAGAAATTTATGAAATTTGGCATGAATCATGATGATAATGTGGTCCTACATAGAAGTTGCTAAAATAAATTTTATCAATGTAAAACTCTGGTTGCTATGGTAACCAACATAATTTTATTTAAGAAAACTTTAAAAATCTTCTCTGAAACCGGAACAATCAGAATTCAATTTCATTTTGAACAAATGATCACCTCATGGCCCTGTATATGCTATAATTGTTAAAGTAAAGTTCATCCCTTAAAAAAAAGGCCCCTAGTGGGTCGGCTAGTATACTCTATATAGAAAATTTCAAAATTCTTCTTCTGTGAGACCAATTGTCAGAATTTAATATCATTTGGCACAAATGGTCACATTCATAGGCATCTATCATAATTTGTAAAATAAAGGTGATCCCTTGAAAAATTTAAGGCCCCTTAGGGGTTGGCTAGTTTCCTCCTAAACTGTTTATAGAAGACTTCAAATTCTGTGAACCCCATGGTCAGAATTTGATTTCATACTCCAAAAATGGTCACCTCAGTGGTTTCTACCATATTTACTAAAAGAAAGTTGATTCCTTAAAGAATGAGGTCCCTAGGGGGTCAGCTAGTTTCTCTATATACTCCATATAGAAGGTTTAAAAAATCTTCTTTGAAACCAATGGTTAGAATTTAATTGTTTTCGTATTCTCTGAAACCAAATGGGCAGTTATTGATGGTACTTAGTTGAAAACAAGTCCTTTCAACTAATATTGATCCCTTTCGACGGTTCCAGGGTTGGACCAGTGCTTTGTGCCTATGAAAAATCCTTGCCACCAGCTGGGGTCGAACCCACAACCTTCAGATCTGCAGTTAAGAACGTTACCACTAGACTTTTGGTTGATCCTTTGATGGTTTTTTATGACTGCAGATAGATCCCCTCATGTATTAAAATCCCCAAATTTGTCGCTGAGACCGACAGTCATGTTTTATTTTACAGCGATACCAACTGCTCTTTACCATAACTGCATTATGTTAATGATTGTTCTCACTTGATGTTTACGTACGTATCTCATTTATAGGAATAAATCTTTTTATAAACTGAAAAGCATCTTTTTTTGCATTTATGTTGTTTTAATAGTATTTGAATGGTATCATACATGATAAGAATATATTTTATTTATCTATTTTGTTTTGCAGAACACCGGTTTAACTCTCATAACCAATGCAGGGATCGAAAGTAATATATTTTTGAGAGATTCTGAATCGTGCAGTAATAACAGGAGAAGGAAGCGCGATGTAGACGGTAAATAAAACTCAATATTATCATTTATTTTTACAAATTCATTTCGGGGCCGCTGTGGCCGAGTGGTTACAGTCGTGGACTACAAATCTCTCTGCCCTTCACTGCTGGTAGGGACTTCGGATTTTTCATGTGAGGAAGCCTTCCAGCTGGCTTGCGGTAGGTCGGTAGTTCTACCCGGGTACCTCTGTGTACTCGGGGTCTTCCTCCACCTGTAATTAGCTGGACGTCGCTATATGATTGAAATACTATCGCAGCGACGGTAAACCCCAATACAACAACAACAACAAATTCATTTCATATCATTTGATACTTGAATTGTATGTGTCGCCATATAGGATTTGTCAATTTCATATTTCTTTGTCTTTCAAAAATTTAAGGTCAGTTAGAGAAGAAATGGAAAACAATTTGCTAAACTAAGTATGCATCTCAATACTTTTTATAGATAGTATTTTTTTAAGTGTTTGTGTATCGACATCTTCTCAAATATCCAAATAAAGAATTACATATACAGTTCTGCGTGTCAGTGCACTAACATTTTAAGTACTGACCACAAAACTCTTTTAAATACATATAGATATAGGAGATAAGTTAGTTTCACAGTAAGCCTTAAGCACCAGAAAATGAAAATTTTGCGATATATTTTTGGGGTCGATAGATCAACCACAATACATTATAATAGCTGTTGGCTATATAGCAGCATTACACTGTATGTATTAATCATGTTTTTATTTGATGTGAAAAGTGTTCCTGTTTGAGGTGAAAATGCATGGAGTTGTGATAAAAGAACGGGAATGATACGCTTTTGAAAATTTTGTAAATTCACAGTGACTGTAAATCACTTGAAAATAAAGTTTTGATGTACACCATTCGTGCCTTATCGGATATGCTTACAGCAATACTTGGATACAAAACTTATATTTTATGCTAACTGATATAATACTGTGTACTAACAATCAGATAATATCCAAATCCTACAGCTTGAGTGATACATTTATATATATTTATATAGGTAGCAGCAATTAGCATATATATATGTTGCAGCAGTTAGCATAAAATACAATCATGTATAGGAAAACTTTTCAGTATTTTGAGTGAATATTTATTATATTTCATCTTGAAGTGATAAATTTTGACATTTTCACAAGCACTATGCACTCATGAAAATAATGAAGTTGCATCACTTCCTGTTGAGATATAATTCATATCCACTCAAAACAAACAAACATCCTCCATATCTTTTTGCTTTAAAAAGGACTTTGAAAATTATGTTTGACACGATTCATTTATATTTTAGATTGTGAAACGACCATTGAATGCTGCCTCGCAGGAGAAGATTTTGCTTTCAATTTAAATACTACAGTTCAAGATTTTGACATGTATACTGCGTGCGTGTCACTAGCAGTGGAAATTTCACGCAATGGATCTCAGCCATGGTCATGCATAGAAGCAGCATTTAAATCATGTTTGACTGTTCTTGATGGTTATAACGGTATGTATAACAGTGTTAGGGAGGAATGCATATTAATTCATTCACATCTGATCATTTTAGATCAAAGAGAAATCAGTTAAGAGACTTGTTCTACCAAACACTGCACCTATCAACACATTCCCTTTAGTTAAAACATAAAATCATTTTGAAATGAGAAATGCCATGTTATATTTGCTCTTTAATTACCATATATTTGACATTTAAGGTATGTGTCGTATTATCAAATATATGCTGTAAATATTATCATTTATTTTTGCAATATCATTTTTCTTTTCAGATGATTGGAATTCTAACAATAATTATGTTTTTAGCTCACCTGAGCACTTGTGCTCGGGTGAGCTTTTGTGATCGCCTTTTGTCCGTCGTGCGTCGTGCGTCGTCCGTCGTCAACAATTGCTTGTGAACACTCTAGAGGCCACAGTTTTGGCCCAATCTTCATGAAACTTGGTCAGGATGTTTGTCTACATGATATCTCGGATGAGTTCGAAATTGGGTCATTTGGGGTCAAAAACTAGGTCACTAGGTCAAATCTTAGAAAAACCTTGTGAACACTCTAGAGGCCACAGTTATGGCCCAATCTTCATAAAATTTGGTCAGGATATTTGTCTACATGATATCTCGGATGAGTTCGATATTGGGTCATGTGGGGTCAAAAACTAGGTCACCATGGAAAATCTTAGAAAAACCTTGTGAACACTCTAGAGGCCACAGTTTTAGCCCAATCTTCATGAAAAATGGTCAGGGTGTTTGTCTACATGATATCTTCGATGAATTCGAAAATGGGTAATGTGGGGTCAAAAACTAGGTCACCAGGTCAAATCTTAGAAAAACCTTGTGAACACTACAGGCCACAGTTTTGGCCT
This sequence comes from Solen grandis, assembly GCA_021229015.1. NCBI lineage: Eukaryota > Metazoa > Mollusca > Bivalvia > Adapedonta > Solenidae > Solen > Solen grandis. The sequence continues at coordinate 67,489,139 of CM037784.1, forward strand.
AATCTTCATAAAATTTGGTCAGGATGTTTGTCTACATGATATCTTGCATGACTTTGAAATTGGGTCATGTGGGATCAAAAACTAGGTCACCAGGTCAAATCTAAGAAAAACCTTGTGAACTCTATAGAGGCCACAGTTTTAGCCCAATCTTCAATAGATTTGGTCAGGATGTTTGTCTAATTGATATATTGGATGAGTTTGAAAATGAGTCACATGAGGTTAAAAACTAGGTCACCAGGTCAAATCTAAGAAAAACCTTGTGAACACTTTAGAG
>CM037784.1:67489512-67539512 GCA_021229015.1 Solen grandis
GCCTACATTTTTGTCCCAGTCTTCATTAAACTTAATATGAATGATGACTGCATGAATTCCCATTTGAGTGCAAATTCAGGTAGGATCAATATGTAGGTCACTTAGTCAAATGTTAGAAAAACACTTTTAGATGCCAGATTTTTCGTCATTATGCCTAACACAGCCATCTTACTCAGGTGAGCGACACAGGGCCATCTTGGCCCTCTTGTTTGTTAGAGTTGTGTGTCTGTCCGTGAGTCTGTCTGTCCGTCTGTCACACTTTTGTTAGAGTTGTCTGTCTGTCTGTCCATCCTTCTGTCACACTTTTTGTCCGAAGCATGACTCAAAAAATATCAAAGCTATTAACTTGAAACTTCACAGGTGGATAGATATGTCATACACAAGAACTGTAACTTTGCATATAATATTTTATTTTAGTTATTTCCTTTAGTTGAATTTCATGTCCGGAGCATAACTCAAAAAGTATCAAAGCTATTAACTTGAAACATCACAGACAGATAAATCTCATGGTGGTGAAGTGTCATGCACAAAAACTGTAACTCTGTGCATCATAATTTTTTAGTTACTGCCCTTTGTGAAATTTCATAGTTTATTTTTGTCCGAAGCATGACTCAAAAAGTATACATGCTTACATCACATAAATTGTGGAATTCTAAAACTATGTCCTACTTCCTTGGTATATAATGCAACATGCTATATTTAACAGTGTTTTGTACAAAATGAATATATTCCATATTGTACAGAAGGCTGTTAAATGAAAAAATTTATTCTATTTTTTGTATCAATAACAAAGTCATTTATTTCAGAATCAGACAAAATTTCAACTTTTGTTGATACAAAAATGACAATAGATAACTTAAGATTTTCATTCAGAACCTTTTCACATGTTACGCTCTTCATCATAGGTTTAACATGGGACCTATGAAAAGTACAATACAGAAAAATTACAAGATTTCTGTATACATGTGCATCCAAATACAGAAATATATTGTACAGTCATGTGATAAAAAAATGCGTCTCTGAATGGGAAAAAGAAATAAGGTATAGAATAATATTGAACATTTTGCATGTTTAAGTAACGTCCATGTAAGACTTTATAAAATAACTGCCAGTTGTATTTCTAAAACTTGATAAAGATATATGGAACCCTGTATTAAATACATTATTTTTATGCATCAAAAAATTGGGTCATTGATTGTTATTATTATTACTTAGATGAGGACATCGATGGGAGATCATTTGGGAACGTCAATAGATACAGATCCCAACTCAAAAAGATAACTGATCAAGGAGTCAATCATTATGTACGAGATGACTTTGATGAGTCATGGTTATTTGAAAACATAGAGCTTAACAAGTAAGTTTTGTCTAAGAGTTTTATTCTGTTTATTTGTGTGATTTAGATCATGTACTAATTCATAAAACTTGTGGCCACCTTTCTCATATAATGAGCAAAAGGAATATGTATGTAACAAAACATATGTGGATAGAGTCTTTTGAAGTTATGACAAACAAACTCTTACGTAATTTCATTTTATCTCTTCATAACATACAGTGAAAAATAGTTCTATCCAATATTCAAATACATCCAGCACTTAACCTTTACCCTGCTAGAACCATAAGTGCTAACCTTTGCCACCAGTAAAGAGCCAGGCCAGCCTGCACATCTGTGCAGGCTGGCCTGGCTCTTTACTGCTGGCTGACCAGCAACAAGTTTTCATCTTGTTATCCCTAAAATTGATAATGGACAGTTCCAAAAAAAGGTGCCAGCTAAGTCCATTTGAGAAATTCAGCAGATTAAGGGTTAACATTCATAAAAATACAATAAATAAAGTACAGGGGAGAGTCATTGTAAGAATTTGTTGCCCAACCTTTTTGTCTTTTGTTTGTTGCCATTAGTGTGTACATTTGTATCACAAAACAGAAGTACTTCTGTACCAATTGTAACAGTGTCATGGTTTCGTAATCAAGTGAAAAGTCTATTTATTTTGCTGTCTGTTTCGGCATAATTACATACTTACTATGAGAGTCATTCTAAAAATCATTAAGAACTTCTATGAAGGCTCTAAGATTACATGTATATAAATGACAATAAAAAGTAAATTAAGAATGTGCTATCATTAGAATTAATTAATGTATTAAAGATAAAAGAAAAATGAAATAAAAGCCTTTTGAATAGGTATTTTACATCATTTTTTGCATTTTAGGAACTGGTTTAGTATACAGGTTTAGTAAGACCCTGCTGTGACGCTCGGCTAATTTTTGATAAAAGACATTGTTTCAGGCTTTGGCACAGTCTATCATTAGGGAAAACTTAATATCCTTCTTGATATTAAGCAACACTTTCTAAGTAAATTCATTGCATCAGACTTAGGAAGATATGAAATATAAGAGACAGGTTCCAATATAAACTTTACTTTTGAAGAGACTTTTTGAAACAATATTATATTAATTTTAAAGTTAATTTTTTTTATTAATTTTTTTTTTTATGAAAATTTGTGGAACCTCCACTGGTAATTTTTGAAAATGAGAACTATTCTTCTTTTTATTTTATTATGCACAAAATAAGACATGTCCCCATACCAGAATCACAAAAGTTGATATGAAATGAGATCCCCAGGTATTATTTAAGGGAGGTAACCCCTAATATTATTTCATTGTTTTACATGGGTTGTATATTTTGGTAGAGCTAGTTTGCCATGTATTTTTCAAAAGATCTTCTACTCCAAAACTTCAGGCTAGATTATAAATTATTTGGCACAGATGTTGCATTGGTTAACCTATACCACAAATCATTCCAATCCATATAAAAAATACTGCTAGGGGCGGGGTTAATTTTCCTTGTATGCATATATTGAGAACTTAAAAATCTTCTTCTTAAAAGTGCTTGCCAGATTTGAAAATGTTTAGGTTCATTGGCTGAGTCTCAGCTAAGACTGTTCTAATCATTTGGTTCCTTAAAAAAAAAGCATGGTTTCTGAAAGATTTTTCTAATCATTCCGTTCCTGTAAAAAGAGCATGGTGTATTAGTGCTATGCACCAGGCATGTAAAAAAACAACAACAAGGGGTCTGTTGGCAAAATGAGCTAGAGTATCGCACCTGGACTACGTTGTATCTAACCACTGTCTCTTCTGCATGCTGTCTCTTGAGCAAAACCAGGACCCCACTGGTGGCAAACTCAATACAGTGATCTCCCTTGCAAGCAAAAAAAAAATCACTGCTGTCACAAATGTCACGTGATGATGGTAAACTAACAAATGGCATCTCCGTTTGCTGTCAAAACAACAAAAATATTTTTTAAATTATTTTTTTTTTTACCACAAGGTGATATTTGATGCTTATTAAAGAAAACATACTTAGGGAAATGACACTTGCAATAAAATAATTTTTTTTGGAAAAAAAGAAAAAATAGCTAAATTCTGTAAGTTTTACTTGTGGTGGCAGTGGTTATCTACAACTGTAAGGGGAGGTAACTACTGCGTGGAGTTTGCACTGGTGGGTTATTATTGGTTATGATATACATTACATGTATGTAATTATCAGTAAATGACTGCTATAGCCATTACTACAGAAAAAGAAGGAGGATGTGGGCAATCTGATGAGCGATCTAGGACCCTCATGATCCTCTTACTTGCTACTTATTTCAGTTTGCACTCTTTGATAATTTAATTTAGCACTAGAATGATAAAAACAGTCTTTGATGAACATCATTTTATAAGTAAGATAATTAATGAACCTTGCAATTTATTTCTTCTTTCAAATTATTCTACTGTTTCCTGACTCTGCATTTGACTATAGGTCTTTCTTTTAAAATTGAACTGCAATGGATTATTTCGGATTAACTGAATACTTGTATGAAATGGAATGTAATTTAATTTCCTACCTTTACGTCATATTGATAATTCATTTTTATGGGACAAATGCATTTATTTTCCAGTGTGAATTATTTGTTTAATGAATTGCTTCACAGTTTCATTAAGCTGAAGTCACTGACTTTAGACCACTAAATAATACATTTTAGAATAATTTTAGAATGTTTATTTGAACTGACTTTAGACCACTAAATAATACTTTTTAGAATAATTTTAGCATGTTTATTTGAACATGGTTTATCTAATTCTTATAGTGAAGGTGAGGCCAAAAAGCAGATGGTGTTTCCAGACTCAATTACAGAATGGATGGTTCAAGGAATAGGTACTTTTTTTTCTGTGTTAAGTTTTGTATTCTGTCCTCTTATCTACCTACAAGAGTGTGCTTGACTAAACTGTTTGTTTGTTTCGTTGGGTTTAACATCCCACCGACAATATTTCAATCATTTGTATACTATGTCTTCTTGAGATAGATATAATGCTGCCACACTGCAGTATTAAGCCGAAGACATGTGGCATGATATCACACCTTGTCACATTATCCTGACACCAGCATCTACTCTGTGTATATGCTGATTGCCAAACAGGGTGACAAAAATTTAAACACAGAAAACAATAACAAGACACTATAATAAAAAAATATTATGGAAATTTTACTTTAAATCTTTGTTTGCAGACTGAAAGACAAAACAGTATTCTAATCAAAGAATGAACCAGTAGTTTATGTCTTGGGAAATCATTCCAAAAAAATTGCTTCCATATAGTTTATTTAAGTGGATAACTACTGCTGTAACATTAACCCCATCTGAATTTTACACTTTGACAAAATTAAAATGAACTATTCCTTTGCTTTGAACTTATGATTGTTATGATCTCCATTTCTCTTATTGGTTAGGTATAACAAAAGACCAGGGATTCTGCGTGGCCTCCCCAGTTAATATATCAGCCTTCAGCGATTTTTTCATTCAGCTGGATCTCCCGTACCAAGCTACACGGCTGGAAAACATAAACATTAAGGCAACTCTGTTCTATTACGGGCAGAAAAATGCGAAAGATGTAAAGGTAATTTATTATACAATTGTTCCAGTACATACCCATATGGACATTGATTCTTAATGCTTTTAAATTGTGTAGGAGGTTTAATCTTTTTTATGTTTGTGTCAGCTTTGCATTCTCCCAGATTCTCATTGCCATATAGACATAAGTGCCTGTAAACAAAACTTCTAGTTTCCTTGCTGAATAGAGTTGACTGTATAATAGTAACTAAAGTTTGGAGAAGGAAATATTAGAATGTTCCTTCAATAATGTAATGTAGTTCATACAGGTCCTTAGAAAATTTAGTTGAATACATACTTATAACTGTTCATTTGGTAGGGTTAATCCAATTTTTAATAGAAAGGTCTTTTAGAAATACCATGAAAATTACTAACATATGACAGTATTGATGACTTTTGTCACCATCATGAGAAATTTGTTCTACATACATATTAGACCTAATTTTTGTCAAAGTACCTTTTGACTGAAATAATCAATGATTCCCAATGGCTGTAGAATCTCTGATGACAGAAGTTGTCAAAAATGCATTTCAAAGTAGTATTAAAAGAACGTTTTATTCACTAGTTTAATATGGTATGCTTTTTAGCTCACCTGAGCACAAAGTGCTCAAGGTGAGCTTTTCTGATCGCCCTTCGTCCGGCGTCCGTCGTCGTGCGTCGTCCGTCGTCAACAATTTGCTTTAAACGACATCTCCTCTGAAACCGCTGGACAGAATTGAATGAAACTTGGCAGGAATGTTCCTTGGGTGAGGCTCTACAAAAGTTGCTAAAATAAAGTTGATCCATGAAGAACTCTGGTTGCCATGGCTACAAAAAGAAAAATAATTTGAAAACTTTAAAAATCATCTCCTTCAAAACTACTGGCCAGATTTCAAAATAATTTGGTACAGATGTTCCTTGGGTCAACCTCTACCAAAGTTGCTTAAATTATTCCGATCCGTAAAAAAACATGGCCGCCAGGGGCGGGGCTTATTTGCCTTATATGTATAAAGAGAAACCTTTAAACAACATCTCCTCTGAAACCACTGGACAGAATTGGATTAAACTTGGCAGGGATGATCCTTGGGTCAACCTTCACAAAAGTTGCTAAAATAAACTTGATCCATGTAGAACTCTGGTTGCCATGGCAACAAAACAAAAAAAAATGAAAACTTTAAAAATCATCTTCTTCAAAACTACTGGCCAGATTTTAAAATAAATTGGTACAGATGTTCCTTGGGTCAACCTCTACCAAAGTTGCTAAAAAAATTTCCGATCCGTAAAAAAACATGGCCGCCAGGGGTGGGGCTTATTTGCCTTATATGTATATAGAGAAACCTTTAAACAACATCTCCTCTGAAACCACTGTACAGAATTGGATTAAACTTGGCAGGGATGATCCTTGGGTCAACCTTCACAAAAGTTGCTAAAATAAACTTGATCCATGTAGAACTCTGGTTGCCATGGCAACAAAAAGAAAAAAAAATAGGAAACCTTTAAAAATCATCTTCTTCAAAACTACTGGCCAGATTTTAAAATAAATTGGTACAGATGTTCCTTGGGTTGCTAAAAAAATTTCCGATCCATAAAAAACATGGCCGCCAGGGGCGGGGCTTATTTGCCTTATATGTATATAGAGAAACCTTTAAACAACATCTCCTCTGAAACCACTGGACAGAATTGGATTAAACTTGGCAGGGATGATCCTTGGGTCAACCTTCACAAAAGTTGCTAAAATAAACTTGATCCATGTAGAACTCTGGTTGCCATGGCAACGAAAAGAAAAAAAAATATGAAAACTTTAAAAATCATCTTCTTCAAAACTACTGGCCTGATTTTAAAATGAATTGGTACAGATGTTCCTTGGGTCAACCTCTACCAAAGTTGCTAAAAAAAATTCCGATCTGTAAAAAACATGGCCGCCAGGGCCGGGGCTTATTTGCCTTATATGTATATAGAGAAACCTTTAAACAACATCTCCTCTGAAACCACTGGACAGAATTGGATTAAACTTGGCAGGGATGATCCTTGGGTCAACCTTCACAAAAGTTGCTAAAATAAACTTGATCCATGTAGAACTCTGGTTGCCATGGCAACGAAAAGAAAAAAAAACATGAAAACTTTAAAAATCATCTTCTTCAAAACGACTGGCCAGATTTTAAAATGAATTGGTACAGATGTTCCTTGGGTCAACCTCTACCAAAGTTGCTAAAAAAATTTCCGATCCGTAAAAAACATGGCCGCCAGGGGCGGGGCTTATTTGCCTTATATGTATATAGAGAAACCTTTAAACAACATCTCCTCTGAAACCACTGGACAGAATTTGATTAAACTTGGCAGAAATGATCCTTGGGTCAACATTCACAAAAGTTCCTAAAATAAACTTGATCCATATAGAACTCTGGTTGCCATGGCAGCAAAAAGAAAAAAAATATGAAAACTTTAAAAATCATCTTCTTCAAAACTACTGGCCAGATTTTAAAATAAATTGGTACAGATGTTCCTTGGGTCAACCTATTTATCTCAGGTGAGTGATTTAGGGCCATCATGGGCCTCTTGTTTGAAATTACCTCTTGTGAGTACACTGTACATTAACATTGACCAACATTCTATTTTCAGGCCAGTATGTATCTGGATCACAATCCCGACTATTGTTCCAATTCCCAGCCCAATGAGAGACAGATGGTACCAGTGAGTCTGGTTCCTAACAGTGCCCACACCGTCAGATTCCCTATTATCCCGATTAAGCAAGGTGTATTTGAGGTAATCGTAACGGCAATGGTGTCTGAGACGGGATCTCCAAAATTGGATTCTATAAAGAAGCTCCTATATGTTAAGGTAACTAGGGATGTATGTAGCAGTAAAATCAAGAGTCTCCACAGTTTCTTTCATTTCTTTGAATTCTGAATGTATTCATGTTTTTTAGTTTAAAATGAAAGAATAAATCATCAGAAATATTTAATATTTTTTATCTTCTTAGCAAGTGAACTGAAAGGACGCTACTATCAGGGTAATCTCTGCCCCCCCCCCTCCTTTTTTTGATAATTATAAATAGTTCTCACATCAATGAATACCCCTTCTCTTGGTGGTCATTTTCAAAGGTAAATTCAAAGGATTTTCATATAATTTTGCTATTTCTCCTTCAAAAAATCCAAAATTTTTACACCATTACAAAGTTCTGGAAATTTGTATTTTTGTGATGAAATATTTCTAATATGGATGTATGCACGCAAAAAATGTACAGTAAAGAACCATAATTTTTTTTTAAAAGAATGAAGGCATCGAAGAGCGAGAGACCATACATATCTGCCTCGATCCACTAAAACAAAGGGAAGATTGTCAGAATACTGTAGGCAGAGTTCTAGGAAACAGTAAGTAGTGGATGAAAATTTGAATTATAAAACATACCCTGGAATAATTTTTTTAAAAAATTAAAGGGTTTTTAAAAATTTTAAAATTTCATTTGATCAAGCAGACCGTTTTGAATTTGAAAGTCATATTCCTTTTGTAACTACATTGAAGAGTATCAAAATTCTGTGCATGGTTTTCTTTCATTGGCCAGCATATTGTTAAATATTCATAAAAACAAATTTTTCCTTTTGAAAATCTGATGGTATATAATTATGCAAGTGATAGTGGAATATCTACCCTGTGTTCCAACGATGGTGACATCTGCAGAGCTTCCTCACTGTGATTCACTCCATACACAAGTAGAATAATACAACACCCATTCATATAATCCATGAACTATCACTCCATACACAAGTAGAATAATACAACACCCATTCATATAATCCATGAACTATCACTCCATACACAAGTGGAATAATACAACACCCATTCATATAATCCATGAACTATCACTCCATACACAAGTGGAATAATACAACACCCATTCATATAATCCATGAACTATCACTCCATACACAAGTGGAATGATACAACACCCATTCATATAATCCATGAACTATCACTCCATACACAAGTGGAATGATACAACACCCATTCATATAATCCTTGAACTATCACTTCATACACAAGTGGAATGATACAACACCCATTCATATAATCCATGGACTATCACTCCATACACAAGTGGAATAATACAACACCCATTCATATAATCCATGAACTATCACTCATACACAAGTGGAATGATACAACACCCATTCATATAATCCATGAACTATCACTCCATACACAAGTGGAATAATACAACACCCATTCATATAATCCATGAACTATCACTCCATACACAAGTGGAATGATACAACACCCATTCATATAATCCATGAACTATCACTCCATACACAAGTGGAATAATACAACACCCATTCATATAATCCATGAACTATCACTCCATACACAAGTGGAATGATACAACACCCATTCATATAATCCATGAACTATCACTCCATACACAAGTGGAATGATACAACACCCATTCATATAATCCTTGAACTATCACTCCATACACAAGTGGAATAATACAACACCCATTCATATAATCCATGAACTATCACTCCATACACAAGTGGAATAATACAACACCCATTCATATAATCCATGAACTATCACTCAATCAAAATGGAATAATACAACACCCATTCATATAATCCTTGAACTATCACTCCATACACAAGTGGAATAATGCAACACCCATTCATATAATCCTTGAACTATCACTCCATACACAAGTGGATTAATACAACACCCATTCATATAATCCATGAACTACCCTTATATGCAAGTAAGATACACATGTATACGACTTTGGGATTTTGTAGCCAGGGATCAAACACATAACCTCCCATTTATGTAATGTCCCATGCCATTATATTTTCCATTAGTTATGTTTACAAATTGTTGTTTATTTAAGTAAATGATAATTATAAATAGAAGAACATATAGAGTTTATAAAGATATAAAATGTACATATATATTAACATTATGTGTATTTGTACAAAGGCTACGAGACAACACCAACTTTGGAACGGAAGCAGACAATCATAGTGGATCTCACACTGCCTGGTGAAGCTATACCAAAAACTGGAAGCGCAACGGGCTATTTCTCAAGTATGTGTTAATGTTCTTGATTTAGTATAATTGTCATGCTTAAGATCAACTATACTATGTCAGTGTCTAGTATTAATGCTGACATCATGTTTAATTTTATTATACCACCACAAACGAAGTCTGAGAGGGGGTATATAGGAGTCGGTTTGTCGGTCTGTTGGTTTGTCGGTCTGTTGGTTTGTCGGTCTGTCTGTCCATCCCAAAAACTTGTGAGGGAAACTACTTCTACATATTTTAACCGATTCGATTCATATTTTGTGTGTGCATTGATAATCAGGTTGAGAGGTGCGTGTCAAAAATTTCCCTTGAGTTATCTCAAGGATGGCAGAGTTATTGCCCCTGATTTGACTCTTAATATCTTGTTACGCAAACTACTACATTTCTTTCAATTATCTTAGTTATTGTCCTTGTAAACAGTTGGCAACAAGGAGAAGTGCAGTGTCCAAGAACTGTAACTCTACACTTTTAAACTACTGTGCTAAACAACCATAACTGACTCTCCTGCCATTTTAAATAAAGCCTTTACTTACTTATCACTTACTGAATATCATAACCAATATACTATGTATACAGGTTCTTATCTATTCTCAGCCTGGAGTCTTGCTTCTCCTGTATCAAAGCATTTTGCAGGTGTATTTAATCACCTTCAGTGATAGCTCTAGTTTTGATTTTGATCAAATAAGAAGATGTGTTTAATTTTTTAGCTCAACAGACCACAACATGCTCAAGGTGAGCTATTGGGATCACCCTCTGTCTGTTGTGTGTCGTCAACAATTTTCTTAAAACGACAGCTCTGAAACTGTTGGGTAGAAATTGAAGAAACTTGGTACATGTATGAATGACCCTTTGGTGGATCTTTACAAAAATTGCTAAAATAAACTTGATCCATACAGAACTTTGGTTGACATGGCTACCAACACCATTTTATTTAAAAAAAAAATATTAAAAATCATCTCCTCTGAAACAGATTGTCAGAATTTAATTTCCTTCAGCATAAACGGTCACCTCTTAATCATCTACCATATCTTGCTAAAATGATGTTTATTACTTAAAAACAAAGCCCCCACGGGGTTTTCCAGTTTCCTTATATACTCTATATAGAAAATTTTAAAGATCATCTTCTCTATATAAAAAATTCCAAAATTCTTCTGTGAAACCATCAGCCAGAAATTTCATTCAGCACATATGGTCACCTCATGTCTGTCTACCATAAATGCTAAAATAATGTTGATCTTTACAAAATGAAGCCCTTAGGAGGTTGGCTAGTTTCCTAATATTCTCTATATAAAAAAATAGATAAATAAAAATTCTTCTTCTACAAAACCAATGGATAAAATTTAATTTCTTTCGGCATGTATAGTCACCTTATGATTGTTCAATGTATATCATAATTTTTAACATGAAATTAAACTTTTGTATTATAATGAAAATATGCTTAAAACTTCATTTTTTGTTAACATGCATGTGGGTCATTGTACATTTATTTTGACCAAGAAATGAACATGACTGCATAATTTTTGTCAAGTAGATCATTTGATTTAATATTGGTGTTCGTTAATTGTACAGGTAATGTAATGGACGGAGTAGTGTCCATTCTGCTACAAGGTGTTGACAAACTACTCAGGGTGCCCTGGGTGTGGTGAACAAACTATAATTCGCCTAGCTCCTACTGTCTATGCAATGTCCTACTTGAAAACGACCAAACAGATCACTCCAGAAATAGAAAAAACAGGACATAAATATATAAGAGATGGTAAGTGTTTAGTAAATGTATTTAATTAAATTAAATTTGTCTTAAAGCAGCTCATTCACAGGTGGTCATTGACTAAGAACTTGATTTTTAATTATGTGTGTGTATTACATCAGTACCCATCTATCCAATGTAACATTCTGTGATTGGAAAACAAAATTGATAGTTTCTCCATCACAGGCAAAGGCTTTACAAATGGTATTGAACCTACATTTAGAATCTTCATGTTTGTGTGCCATCACATGACTGGTCACTTCACAAGCTGGCGGTATGAATTTGATACCTGGAATAGGTGAAGACGCCATGTTGCAGAACATGTTACTTGATTCCACAAGCACCTGCTTCAGGGATACCATATTCTATATATAATCAATTTCCCCAAAGTGTTGTTTACGGATATAGCATTTTCCCATGCAATGTGACCTACACCTGTTGAGTATATGCAGGAACAAAGACTTCACCAACATTGACGTAGAATTTTCTTTTTTTTCTACTGATCATCTGTACATGCACTGCTTTAAAATGACAACAAACAATTACAGCCCAGTATGATTATAAGCTTATGAAAATGAGTAATTCATAAGAATCAAATAAATAAGCAGACATAAAGATGAATTTGATATGATGAGAAAAGATAAAGTGCGTTTAATAAATAGTGCATAATAAAAATAAAATACACATACACTTACTAGATAGGGGACCATTTCTGATAATAAATTTACTATTTTATTCAGGGGTAAACAGAGAGTTAACGTTCCGCAAAAATGATGGTTCATACGGAGCTTGGTTAAGTCGTGGTTCAAGCACATGGTATGCCATCTTTATCCATCTGTCTACTTATCTGTAGCCTATCTTTCTCTCTCTTTCTCTATCACTGTATGTATTTCCTTTTCTATGATAAATGAAAAAAAAATCTGCATATGGAATTCATCAAATTAAGCCATATAGATATATTTGTGTGTACTTGTAATTAACATTTGTGGTGTAATTCAAGGCTTGTTCAAGAATAAAACTTTTCCTTACAAGATGCTACGAAAATTAATATACTTTTTGTGTCGTCTGCTGTAAGCAGATGTGACACATAGGGATCACTTTTCCGTTGTCCGTCACATTTTTTCTGTCACGTTTGTCTGTCACTTTTTTTCCATCACACTTCAGCAGGTGACACATGACATTGTGTTCCAAAGTACGCTCTTGTTATTTTCTAGGTTGACTGCATTTGTTGCTAAGGTGTTTTGCCAAGCAGAAACCTTCGACTCAGAAGTTCAGATAGAAGACCACATCGGTGCCACACTGAATTGGATCATCCAGAAAACTAAGATTGATGGAAGCTTCTATGACCCTCTCCCGGTCATACACAGAGAAATGATTGTATGTACTGACATTATTCATTTTGTTTTATCAGAGTTTTCATACACATTTTAATTTTGGGGGACATGTCCCCTAGTTTTCAAAACAGGGGACAAACTTAAAAAATAGGGGACATTATTTTGTTATATAGTTTATTTGCTTGTACTTTTATTTACTTATATTAGTTATACATGTTTTTATACATTTATATCAGGTTATATGTATGAGAGGTGATTCACGAATTTTGAAACACTTTGTATCAGCATATAATTTTAAACTGATATGCATTTTACTGTAACAAATGCTCCATATGTGATCCATGCATGTTGTAAATGAGTCTACATCGCTTTGGCCATGACTGCAAGGTTTTATTTATAACTGCTGGTTCTATCTTTTTCCATTCATCCTTTAATGCTCATTTAAGACCTGCCAAAGTGTATATTTTACCTTTTTGTAAACGTCGTTTTAAGATACCCCAAATAGCAAAATCCATTGGTGCTGCATCAGGACTTTTGGGCATCCATTCTTCAGGTGTTACAAAGTTGATTTTTTGTTGAAGCAAGTATGCAAGTGTGTGTTTTGAGGTATGACTGGATGCACTATGTCTTTAATATGGTCTCCAGGAAACATTCTGGGAAGATCTTTATTGACAAAAGGCTTCAGAACTTTATTGATATAGAAGTCTGAATTGACTTTTACACCTTTATCAATAATACAGATATCCGTTTTACCATGGAAGCTTACGCCTGCCCAGACCATGAATCCTGGAGGAAACGAATCACGTTTTACAAACTTAAGTTTTGAAACATCATGTACTCCTTTACAGTAATAACAAACCCGACGACGACCATAACTGCCACCGAGATAAAACATTGCCTCGTCGGTGGTGACAAAATTTTTCCACTGGTTGTTATTTAAACGTAAATACAGACGCCATGAACGTTGACGTCTTTTCTCAATTTGATTTGCATTGAGCTTATGAACTTTGTATTTCTTGCGAAGTTTACATTGCAGTAGACGTTTAATAATTCAGTTAATAGTAGCCTGAGATACACCTAAACGTTGTGCCATCTCTCTCTGGGTTGGAGGATTTACCCTTTGAATAAAAATGGCGACTTTACGAACAACGTCATCAGTTGACTTAGTAGGTCGCCTACGAAACTCACCTGGTTTCGGCTTTTTAGTATTAGGATTTCGAGATTTGCCGATGGAATGTTTTACTCTATGTATTGTGGACAAAGATACATCATGCCCCTGCCCCTTTAGCTCCTTCTTTATGCTTCTATAGGAATTTTCTTTCTTCAACAGGTATTCTATAACACCCTCTAAACTTAAGTCAATTTTACGTCTACCCATGTTGAAATCACAACTATGTGTAACATATATGTGTGGTTTGCTATTAAAAGGATAAGATACAGTTAAAATCATGAAACTTGTGCTGCAGGTGTTCGCGAGAAACAAAGCTACAGGGTGTTTCAAAATTCGTGAATCATCCCCCGTATACAAGACTAGTGTGAGATCACATTATACAAATACATACATTTACATTTGTCAAATTATGTTAAAATGATAGATAATAACAGAGGACATTATTTTGGACTTATCTTTTTGTAGAGATTGTTTTAAAACTACTAAAACAGACTGGAGTGAACTATAGCAAACAGACAAGAAAGCTTCTGATCAGGATAACATATGATAATCTTTTGTAGTTGTTTTAAAGTTATTGTTAGTAAACAGATTATTTTGATACAGTTTAAGCTGGCATTACATGACATAAACTTTAATGTTTTATCATATATAAGACAGCCAGGCTTCATTAAAAGACCATTTGACCCAGTTCTTTCTCAAAGCAGGCAATGACAACATGCCATTATCTTCCAAACACTCTATAAAGCAAACCTCTCATTACAAAAAGCTAGACTGGTAGTCAAATTCTCAAAATGTCAGTTGATGGCCATTAGTAAAATTTTGTAAACCAGTCGCAGTTTAGTTTTTATTTCAATAGTAAAATTTACAACGCTGGCCATAATGTTAATTATAACACCGTTTTAACGAAGATGGAAAGAAAATTTGCAGTTTTTTATATATATCAGCGATGTGCTGAAATGCAATATTGATGTCGCGCTCTGCAATATTTTAGGGGACACAGAGTTTAAAAAACATGTCAAACTGCGCTTTTTTAACACGGTACTGAAAACCCTGTTTTATGAAAGAATTGATCAAAATTTTGTTAGAAAATTAGACATCTTACACACTTGCAATTTTCCAATGCTCAAATTATATACAATTTACTTTCTTATTTATCCAACATAATGGGAATGTGTGTAAATTTCATTCATCTAATTAAAGCTTGCAATGTATTTGAATTAAAAAAAATGACTGTATGATATGGTTTAAAAATAATTATCTGAAGTATAAAACTAGATTTATATTTAATATGGTATTAAGTTAGCATGATAATTATCAGGTATATAACTTGTGATGGATCTGAAAATCATGGAAAAAGTATGATATTAAGTTCTGGGCCATATGGCATATGGCCACATATTTGGACATACTCTCAGCCAAGTTTGATAATGGCTGCTATTTTGGTATCAAAACATCCAGTCAGGGAGAGTCAGGTGAGCGAAATATGGGAGTTTTTGTCCTATAGTTTTATTTTACTGTTAATATTCATGGGGATGCAGTTTGTTGTAAATAAATAGAAAATAATGTTAATGTTGTTTCTGGTATTCCAGAAACAGCTATCCTATATTATGATCATATTTTTTATTAAGGTGATATTTCGGTTTATATTACAGGGGCAAATAAACGAAAGAAATCCCACTCTTACACCGTTTGTAATGATAGCTCTCTCAGAATGTAAAATGCGAAATGAGGTATGTATAACAATTTTGAGTTAGTTATATTGTGAGAAATGATCACATTTTATGACATGCAGTTGTAATGGAAGTTTGAATGTGGTTTCAAACTTGCTGGAAAGATAAGCGTTATTTCTGATATCTTTTAACTTATGTTTGCAGTCTTTTGATGAAACTTGACATAAATGATCCTGTGGTGGATCTTCACAAAAGTTGCTAAAATAAACTGGATCCATGCAGAACTCTGGTTGCCATGGCAACTAACATCATTTTATTTAAACAAGTAAAGATTAAAACAAAATATTTTAATGGACGGCTTATAATAAGCATACTGCCCCCCCCCCCCCCCCCTCCCCCCTCTATTTCTCTTTTCTACTGTTTTGGCCTTATAACCTAACCTGTCTATGCACAGGACCTTTATATTAAATATAAAATAAAATAATAATAATAATATCTCTCTTAATATCAGTATTATTTATACACAAGGTAGAGACATGATACAGGTTTGGAAAACATTGGGACCTTGATACAAGTTTCTGTATTTTTGCTGTAGGAAACAGACTGAAAATGCGTAGTATCATACATGTACATAGTTATATAATAAACCGAATTATCCTCTATGATTTATTTATCTTCATGACAGGCTGTGAATGCATCCATTATTAAGGCCACACGATATCTCGAGGGACTGAGTCAAGATACTCTACTTGCTAATCCCTACCTGCTCGCTATATCAACGTATGCCCTTGCATTGGCAAACAGTGGGAAGAAATATGAGTTTAAAAAACATCTTATGAGTATTAAACAAAAAGAGGGTATGTACACTCTCCATACATCTCTCTCTATCTATTGATTTATTCATCTTTCTTTTTATCTATCTGTCCTTATTTAGAATATAGTAGATCAGTGGAACAGTGGTAGTCTTTGGCATTTCTATACTGAATACCTTGAGTTGTAAAATGTGTAAATAGGATTTCTGAATTATGCCACAGTGCTTTACGAAAAGGAAACTCTAGATCCGTGATCTTTATCTTTGTGTTTTGGGAATGTTTTTTCAGGACAGGGTATATACTGGGGGAATCCTGGGGGATTTCCAGCACGTGCAGAGGCCATTGAAACAACCGCATATGCATTGCTGGCCACATTGCAATTTGATGACATCACTACAAGTTCTAAAATCGTGAGATGGTTAACATCACAAAGGAATGCCGAAGGATCTTTTAGAACAACTCAGGTATAAATTGATCCTCTATTTATTAAAGAAATATAGAAATAGATATGCATAAACCAATATTATATAAACTCATACAATATCTGCTTTTAAGTGTCACCTGCTATAAGCAGAGGTGACACCAGTGTCGGACACCCAAGAGCGCTTATTCCATTACTTCATTCATCGCCTTACAGATTTAAGATCTCCAACTGAAGAGTACTCATTTAAGTAAGCAGCATTTTGATGGTCGACATACCTCTTACGAATATCCTTATAATGATAAAGTGCTAGCCAAGTATCCAAAGGATGACAGATGTAATTGGCAGTCATGGGTATCCGATGCTGAGGTGACATATAGGGATCACTTTTCTGTTGTCTGTCTGTAAGTCTGTCTGTCCATCACAATTTTTCTGTCACGCTTCAGCAGGTGTCAGATGTGTTCAAAGAACACTCTTGTTTTTTCTCAAAGGCATCACAGGGTATTAAATGCTTATTCAACACAACATAATCAGTTCTATACACAGCTATATATACAAAATACACAAAGCAGGGAAAATCAAGTTCTTCTAAGTGCTTTAAATCAAGCTCAAAGTTACAATACTGTTAAAATTTAGGATCTGTGACCTATATGACTGCATGGATACAGCTATAAGGTTTTTTATGTATAAACGTTTATTATCATTACTTTAATCAGGTTTTCAACAAAAATCCTGGTTAATAAATAGGGTACGTTGTTGGGCGGGCATCAAACACCTTTCCATTTAGTATCTCACTGTTAGAATTGAGATACAGTTTTCATATGTAGTAGGTAGATACTTCATGAGAAGAGGAAGATTGGGATTGATTTTCAGGTTAAAAATATTTTTGCTTGCCTGGGGCAACATGAAACTAGAAAACCTGGTTTTGCACCATTTGATATGTTTCTTGTTTAATTTTTAGGACACAGTGATTGGACTTCAAGCCTTGTCAGCCTATGATATCAAAACCTACAGTAGAAATGTGGAACTCTCTATTGAACTCACAGGAAACAATTTTAATGAACAATACAAAGTGACGAGGGAAAATTCTCAGGTGTTGAAAATAGCAGATAAGGTAACAATTATGTATATAACATTTCATTTAAAAAAAAAAAATGTTTTGTACAAATTCATTTTACATCAATTGGGAAACAAGTTCTACAACTTATACCTATCCTTCTTAACAGTTCCTGGGTTGGACCAGTACTTTGCTTCTGCATAGTTGGCCCCCAATGGGAATCAATCCAACAACCTTTGAATCAGCAGTCAGGAATGTGCAAGGTGCCCCTTGAAAGTTCAAAATATTTAAAAATTATTCAATTTTAGCCAAGAAACATTAGTTAAATATCAATCATTGTTACTGAAAATGGATTTTCATAACTATTGATAACATATAACTGGAATTAGATAGTTTAACTACATGTATGTATTGAGCACATGTGTCTTTTGTGTGAAAGGTTAATAGTATTAACATTCAATTTTGACTGATCATTCCTGACACTTTTTATGACCATTTCTTTACCTTTAATTCATACTTTAATCATTAAGAGCTGACATCCATCCTACACACATTGGTATAAGTTTTCAGGTATTTTTCTGAAATTCAGGTTTTTCTGTTTGCCAAATGACTTCTTATTCTGTATATTCTATATCAACATTAAAAGCACACCTCCATACTACTCTTTACATTTAGAGCACACCTCCATACTACTCTCAACATTTAAATCACACCTCCATACTACTCTCAACATTTAGAGCACACCTCCATACTACTCTCAACATTTAAATCACACCTCCATACTACTCTCAACATTTAGAGCACACCTCCATACTACTCTCAACATTTAGAGCACACCTCCATACTACTCTCAACATTTATATCACACCTCCATACTACTCTCAACATTTAGAGCACACCACCATACTACTCTTTACATTTAGAGCACACCTCCATACTACTCTCAACATTTGAATCACACCTCCATACTACTCTCAACATTTAGAGCACACCTCCATACTACTGTCAACATTTAGAGCACACCTCCATACTACTCTCAACATTTAGAGCACACCTCCATACTACTCTCAACATTTGAATCACACCTCCATACTACTGTCAACATTTAGAGCACACCTCCATACTACTGTCAACATTTAGAGCACACCTCCATACTACTCTCAACATTTAGAGCACACCTCCATACTACTCTCAACATTTAGAGCACACCTCCATACTACTGTCAACATTTAGAGCACACCTCCATACTACTGTCAACATTTAGAGCACACCTCCATACTACTCTCAACATTTGAATCACACCTCCATACTACTGTCAACATTTAGAGCACACCTCCATACTACTCTCAACATTTAGAGCACACCTCCATACTACTGTCAACATTTAGAGCACACCTCCATACTACTCTTAACATTTAGAGCGCATCTCCATACAACACACAACATGTAGAGCACACTTCCATACTACTCTCAACATTAAGAGCACACAACCATACTACTCTCAACATTTAAATCACACCTCCATACTACTCTCAACATTTAAATCACACCTCCATACTACTCACAACATGTAGAGCACACCTCCATACAACACACAACATGTAGAGCACACTTCCATACAACTCACAACATGTAGAGCACACTTCCATACTACTCTCAACGTTTAAAACACATCCCCATACTGCTCTCAACATGTAGAGCACACTTCCATACTACTCTCAACGTTTCAAACACATCTCCATACTACTCTCAACATGTAGAGCACACTTCAATACAATTCACAACATTAAGAGCACACCTCCATACTACTCTCAACATTAAGAGCACACTTCCATACAACTCTCAACGTTTAAAACACATCCCCATACTGCTCTCAACATGTAGAGCACACTTCCATACTACTCTCAACGTTTCAAACACATCTCCATACTACTCTCAACATGTAGAGCACACTTCAATACAATTCACAACATTAAGAGCACACGTCCATACTACTCTTAACATTTAAAAAAACACACCTCCATACTACTCTCAACATTTAAATCACACCTCCATACTACTCACAACATGTAGAGCACACCTCCATACAACACACAACATGTAGAGCGCATCTCCAACAACAACATGTAGAGCACACCTCCATACTACTCCAACATTAAGAGCACATAACCATACACCTTTAAACACTCCATACAACATTTAAATCACACCTCCATACTACTCACAACATGTAGAGCACACCTCCATACAACACACAACATGTAGAGCACATCTCCATACAACACACAACATGTAGAGCACACCTCCATACTACTCACAACATGTAGAGCGCATCTCCATACAACACACAACATGTAGAGCGCATCTCCATACTACTCTCAACAATTAGAGCACACTTCCATACTACTCTCAACATATAGAGCACACAACCATACTACTCTCAACATGTAGAGCACACCTCCATACAACACACAACAATTAGAGCACACTTCCATACAACTCACAACATGTAGAGCACACTTCCATACTACTCTCAACGTTTAAAACACATCCCCATACTGCTCTCAACATGTAGAGCACACTTCCATACTACTCTCAACGTTTCAAACACATCTCCATACTACTCTCAACATTTAGAGCACACTTCCATACAACTTACAACATGAAGAACACACTCCCATACTACTCTCAACATTTAGAGCACACCTACCTCTATGCTACTCTCATCATTTAGAGCACACCTCCATACCGTTCTCAACATTTAAAGCACACTTCCATACTTATCACAACATTTAGAGCACACCTCCATACTACTCTCAACATTTAGAGCACACCTCCATACAACACACAACATGTAGAGCGCATCTCCATACAACACACAACATGTAGAGCACACTTTCATACTACTCTCAACATTAAGAGCACACAACCATACTACTCTCAACATTTAAATCACACCTCCATACTACTCTCAACATTTAAATCACACCTCCATACTACTCACAACATGTAGAGCACACCTCCATACAACACACAACATGTAGAGCACATCTCCATACAACACACAACATGTAGAGCACACCTCCATACTACTCACAACATGTAGAGCGCACTCCATACAACACACAACATGTAGAGCACATCTCCATACTACTTTCAATATGTAGAGCACACTTCCATACTACTCTCAACATATAGAGCACACAACCATACTACTCTCAACATGTAGAGCACACCTCCATACAACACACAACAATTAGAGCACACTTCCATACAACTCACAACATGTAGAGCACACTTCCATACTACTCTCAACGTTTAAAACACATCCCCATACTGCTCTCAACATGTAGAGCACACTTCCATACTACTCTCAACATTT
The DNA here is from genome assembly GCA_021229015.1 of Solen grandis. Taxonomy (NCBI): domain Eukaryota; kingdom Metazoa; phylum Mollusca; class Bivalvia; order Adapedonta; family Solenidae; genus Solen; species Solen grandis. The sequence goes on from CM037784.1 coordinate 67,511,084, forward strand.
AGAGCACACTTCCATACTACTCTCAACATGTAGAGCACACTTCCATACAACTCACAACATGTAGAGCACACCTCCATACTACTCTCAACATTAAGAGCACACTTCCATACAACTCTCAACATGTAGAGCACACTTCCATACTACTCTCAACAATTAGAGCACACTTCCATACAACTCACAACATGTAGAGCACACTTCCATACTACTCTCAACATGTAGAGCACACTTCTATACTACTCTCAACATGTAGAGCACACTTCCATACAACTCTCAACATGTAGAGCACACTTCCATACTACTCTCAACATGTAGAGCACACTTCCATACTACTCTCAACATTTAGAGCACACCTCCATACTACTCTCAACATTTAGAGCACACCTCCATACTACTCTCAACATTTAAAGCACACCTCCATACTACTCTCAACAATTAGAGCACACCTCCATACTACTCTCAACATTTGAATCACACCTCCATACTTCTCACAACATTTAGAGCACACCTCCATACTACTTTCAACATTTAGAGTACACCTCTATACTACTCTCAACATTTAAAGCACACTTCCATTCTACTCTCAACTTTTAGAGTACACTTCCATACTGTGACGAAGCAGTTAGTGGGGATATTAGTCAACTTTGTGATTTGTTCCAGAATATCACAGAATAATTACCCTTTTTTAGTCCCCTATTTGTCCCCTTTCCGCCATCCGGATGTTCGATGTTCGAAAATCTGGATCCTGCTATAACTTAACAACTGTTTAATATAAAATCATGAAACTTGGTATATAAATAGATGGCGGTATGGAGGTTCTGCACATCTCTTCTTTTTTTCTTGGACCAAAATTCTGGTTGCTGTGGTTATGGAAAAAAACAAAATGAAAACTTTAAAAATCATCTCCTTCAAAACTACTGGCCAGATTTCAAAATGTTTTAGTACAGATGTTCCTTGGGTAACCCTCTACTAAGATTGCTAAAATAATTTTGATCCGTATAAAAAATGGCCGCCAGGGGCGATGTATATAGTGAAATCTTTAAATGACATCTCTGAAACTGCTGGATAGAATTTGATTAAACTTGGCAAGGATGATCCTTCACAAATAAACTTGATCCATGTAGAACTCTGGTTACCATGGCAATGGAAAGAAAAATAAATTTAAACTTTAAAAATCATGTCCTTCAAAACTACTGGCAAGATTTCAAAATGTTTTAGTACAGATGTTCTTGGGTTAACCCTCTACCAAGATTGCTAAAATTATTCTGATACAGGTATATCACATCAGTACAATACAAATTTAACACATATATACAACAAGATATAACATACCAATTAATACAGATCCAATAATCAATACAATACATATACAATATGCCAATAAGATGGAACACACCAATCCAGTACAGATAATTAATACAGATGAAACACACCAATAAAATACAGATACAGCACACCAATAAAAACAGATACAGCACACCAATACAATAGAGATACAGCACATCAATCCAATACACCACACCAATACAATACAGATACAGCACAACAATACTATACAGCACACCAGTACAATACAGATACAGCACACCAATACAATACATATACAGCACACCAATACAATACAGATACAGCACACCAATACAATACAGTACAGCACACCAATACAATACAGATATAGCACACCAATACAATACAGCACACCAGTACAATACAGCACACCAATACAATACATATACAGCACACCAATACAATACAGATACAGCACACCAATACAATACAGATACAGCACACCAATACAATACAGATACAGCACACCAATGCAACACACCAGTACAATTAAGCATACCAATACAATTCAGCATATCATTACAATTAAGATACAGCACACCAATACTATACAACACACCAATACAATACAGATACAGCACACCAATACAATACAGTTATATATAGAGAGAACAATCAAGTGTACATTGATGTGTAGATGAATGTAAATAGTATTATGGGCCTTTATTTGCCACCAGAATATAACTTTACAGGACAAGAAATACTGTTTGGTCACACCATCTTGACACACAACAAATAAATAAAAAAAGATATATTTCCTGCAAAATTTTGTAATCAAAAGTTGTGAAGATTAATAAATGCTTTGATTGTTTTAAAAAAAAAATATTTTTCCAGTTGCCAGTGGAATCAAGAAATAACAGGTTGATAGTTTCTGTGCAAGGGACAGGCACAGGACGACTTGATATAGACCTGCGCTACAATAGACATCGGAAGGACGATGAAAAATGTCAGCTGGTCTTATCTGATGTGGTGACCTCACCTGTCAAAGAGGGCGTAGATCTAGTGCTAGCTGAACAATTAGGACGGTACAAATCATTTATTGTATTAGAATATTCCTCAACCCCCAAAGTAACCTTAACTATTAATTTCAGTGTTCGAATATTAAATTTTTCTGGACGGTTTTCTGTACTGTATATATATTACTGTTATTAAGTACTGTGTATATATATATATATATATATATATATATAAGTTTGTCCAATTAAAATGGGTTTACACTTCCGTTGGCACATGTGCAAATTGGTATTGCAGTCGAATGTAAAGCTGTGATTGTAATGATTTTAAGTGACTGATATTTTTCTATGTGATTGTTTGGGGGTATCAAATACCTGTGTATTTGTTTTAAATAGTTTCCTGTGTGACTGACCATATTTAATAAGCTATTAGTCAGTAGATGTTTGTATTTTAATGATGTTTGTACATGCAGTTAATGACCTACTTATCGCTTTGTTCGTAGCACATTTCACGCCTTCTGTATTGTGCTTGTCATTAATTAGTCCCCTACCGGTATTCACACCGGAGGGGACTATAGGTTTGCCCTCCGTCTGTCCGTCCGTCCGTCTGTCCGTCTGTCCGCTCAAATCTGGATCCCGCGATAACTTAATAACTAAGCAAGCTAACTTGATGAAACTTGGTATATGACTAGATGGCAATGTGTAGATTATGCACGTCGTTTTATTTTTGTTCTTCGACTAAAATTGTGGTTGCTATGGTAACGGAAATAGTGAAAATATGGCAAAAATGGGATCCAGCGATAACTAAGCAAGCTAACTTGATGAAACTTGCTATGACTAGATGGCAATGTGTAGATTATGCACATCATTTTATTTTGTTCTTCGACTAAAATTGTGGTTGCTATGGTAACGGAAATAGTGAAAATATGGCAAAAAATGGGATCCCGCAATAACTAAGCAAGCTAACTTGATGAAACTTGGTATATGACTAGATGGCAATGTGTAGATATGCACGTATTTTATTTTTGTTCTTCAACTAAAATTTGTGTTGCTATGGTAAGATAATAGTGAAAAATGGCAATAATGGGATCCCGCGATACTAAGCAAGCTTACTTGATGAAACTTGCTATATGACTAGATGGCAATGTGTAGATGATGCACGTCATTTTAGTTTTGTTCTTCGACTAAAATTGTGGTTGCTATGGTAACAGAAATAGTGAAAATTGGTAAAAAATGGGATCCCGCATAACTAGCAAAACAAACTTGATGAAACTTGGTATATGACTAGTGGCATGTGTAGATTATGCACGTCATTTTATTTTGTTATTCGACTAAAATTGTGGTTGCTATGGTAAAGGAAATAGTGAATATGGCAAAAAATGGGATTGATTACCATATTGAGTCAAGGTGGAGCCGGTAGGGGACTTTATGTGTTGCATACAACACCAGTTACTTGTTATTACATGATGTGTGGGATAAGTCATATTTAAAGTTTATCTTATAAAAATGAAGAACGTTTGGTACAGTTAATGCAGTAAATTAGTGAACTGTCAACCTGTGTAGGGCTGTTGAGATTCAGTTCTATAAATAACCTTATTAGTCCCCATAGCCTAGGCTTACGGTTGTGGAGATAATAGTACTGCTGTTGAGATTAAGTTCTATAAATAACCTTATTTGCTCCATAGCCTAGGTTTACGGTAGTGGAGATAAGCTTGCTCGCTCAGTCGGCTTACGGTAGTGGAGTTAAGAGTGCCCGATCAGTATTTTTCCTGCAGGTCGGAATTTTTCATTTTCATTCTTTCGAAGTTGCTAGGTTTATTTGATAGTAGACGATGTTTAAATGCTAGGTTTTATACATTTATTATATTGCATTGTATTTGCTTCCTTGTTATTTAAATCATAGACCCTGCAGGACCCTGATATTCAGAAAAAAAAAGAAAACGTTCAAGAAAAAAAATCAAAATCTTTTTATATAAATGATATGTAGAGAGGTCAAATTCATTTATTTATTTTTCGACTAAGTGTCAGGCCTGTGCATAGACAGGTTAGATTATAAGGTAAAAAAGTAAGGTAAATAACAGTAAAAAAGAGAAAGAAAGGGGGACAGTATGCTTATTTTAAGCTTTCCATTAAAACATGTTGTTAATAATTACGTAAGTAAGGCAGAAAATTTCAGTGTAATTTGTTTCTATTAACATCAAGGTTTCCTCAAACATCTGGGTCAACAAAGCCTGTAACTTTCAAGTCAAGCTCAAGGTCACAAATGAAGGTCAATAGTTTGAGCATTTAATTTTGTGTCTATTTCATATTTCCTTTACCCCTGGTTTCATTAAGCTTTAGTCAAATGTTCACAACAGTGAGACAATGTGCAGAACCCATTTTCCAACCATGCCATCTCAATTTTAAGGTCAACATTGAAGGTCAGTAGATTGAACCTTGAATTTTGTGTCATCTTCATATTTCCTTTTAACCCTGATTTTCATGAAACTTTAGTCAGATGTTTGACTCAATCATGTGTAGTATTTCCATTAAACTTAAGTCAAATGTTCGCCTCATGCAGTGAGATGATATTCAAAACCAATGTATGAACCCTGCCATCTCTAGGTCAAGGTTACAGTTTCAGTCTTTGATTTCATGTTCACTCAATATCTCCTTCATTCCTGGAAAGATTTCCACTTCACTGAGAAAACATAAGGATTCAACTTTAACCTTCTATTTCATGTCCGCTTCATATCTCCTGTAACTTTGGGAGGATATTCATTAAACGTATGTGAAATGTTCACCGCAGTAATACAATGAACAGAACACATGTAAAACACATGGTCGGTCAAGGTCACAAATAAAGGTAAAGGTCACAATCATAGGTAAAAGGTTTGAACCTTGAATTGTATATTATATCGGTATACATGCAACTCCTTCCACTCTGACCAGCATTTGCTGTGGGTGATATAGTTGTCCTTTATAAGATTGCCTAATAGAGGATGTGACAAAAAAATGTTCTGCAACCATGATAACCCAAAGTTTAGGGTCAGTATAAATAAAAAGTGTGTGGGGGGGGGGGGGGGTCAGTTAGGGTAGTGGAAACAAATAACTTACTGGCACAAACCATGTAACCCAATGCATAACTAAGAAGATTAATTATATTGGTGCATTATTTACTTACAGAAAATGTAAAAAACATTGATGTTTTAGAATAGAAAATTTGTATTTGCCATACATGAACTAAAAAGATTAATTATATTGGTGCATTATTTACTTACAGAAAATGTGATATCTGCGGAAATTGTGAATTTGATGACAGAGAAGTTGATCTTGTAGCACTTGGTATGGGTGAACCTGACGAAGTAAGAGCAAACTTTGGAAGAAAACGGCGAGATGCAGATAATCCAGATAATCCAGAAGGGCCCAGAAAGCTGTGTGCTAAGTTCAATATCAAGTATGCCATCAACCCAAAAGGCCATTTATTTTTTAAGGAATCGGCATTTACAGTATATGTGATGGTTGATTGGATATTCATTCTTAACTTTTTTTTTTTTTTTTTTTTTAAGTCATCTTTGCTTGCAAAACCACAGGTTCACATGTTACATACATTCTGAAATTAACTAACACTTTATTAAATTCAAGCAAATTGCTGAAAAGTTATTTTCGTTTCCATAGAACAGAAATTAGTATGCCTTAAGTTTTAGAAGTAATGTGTACAGTTAAACACCTATTTCACAAGCCCAGCATGCTATAAGTGGCTATAGTAGAACTTATCTATGATTTCATTCTAACTTATAATGTTAGCATGGAGTGTTCATAATTAATTGATGAAACATATTATTACAGTATTAGACCATTTCCCCAGGTGTTCAGCAATACTTGGTATAATTCATTGTCTTAACCCTTTCCCTCATATAGACTCATTTTGATGTACTCAATAGGTACCACATAAAGCCTGATCTGCAGAAAACCAAACTCAATCCTTACCAAATTTAATTGTAAAACCCTCATTACCAGACCACTGAGGAGCAGCGAACAGCATAAAACCTGATCAGCCTGCGAGTTACTCGCAGGCTGATCTGGTTTTATGCTGTTCGCATAGGTATTTTCATGGTATCCTCTATGAGGGAAAGGGTTAACTTACCAATCGGTAGCTCAGGTGCAAAATCTCAGGTGAATATTTAAAACCCCTCTGAACAACACCAGATTAGAACAAGGTGTTTGGGGAGTTCTATTTGATTTACATAGGTTCACATCTCATTTCGGAGTGAAATTGTCTATTTATAATACAAACAATCAGAATGGGTTGATTTTTTTTATTTTTTTTATTTTTTTACAATCTGTGGCTTTCTGATTGGGAAAATAAGCATTATAAAACAAACACAATTGGGAAATCATAAGAAAATGATTTTATTTTTTTAATTAACAAAACAATTAACTTATTATTGGTGGTACATGTATGTCATAGAAAGTTTCAAATCAACATTTAAATTATAAAGATAACACAAATTTCATTGAAATTCCTTGAATTATTTCTTTTGAGAGAAAAAAAGAGCTATTTCACTGGGAAAATAGGTAGTTATTTTGAGAAAAAATGTCAAGTTTTTGCATGTCTAGGGAAAACCACCAGTCCTGTAAAAGGTAGTAAATTTACCCCAAAAAATGTTTTTGACAAATATACTTTTTAGTAGTAAATCATATTAATATCCAGAAAACAAAAAAAAAAAAAGTTAAAAAAGGAAAAAGAGAGTGTTTGTGTGTGTACATTATCATCGGATCTACAGTATTGAAAAACTTCAAAAATTTATATTAAGATGAATAAACACACTTCATCTCACATCAATCATACCAATAAAACAGCAAGTGTTGGTGGATAGCATAGTGGTAACTTGCCTCGCTTCTCACCAATGTGTCCCAGGTTTGATTCCTGGTCACATATGTAAGAGGGTACAGTGGTCATCCTTCCAGATACTTGGGTTTTCTCCAGTTTTCTCCTACAATAATGACAAAATACGCCGTCACCAAAGCCATCGAGAATCAGATTAATATAAGATATGATATCTTGTTTCAACAAATAAAATTTAAACTTTAATAAAGCAGCACAAAGGTATATAGTAAAGTAGTCAACTCTCTTTACAACAGCGATGTTTCAGCGAATTTTGCTGTTATAAAGAAATTGTCATTGTAAAGAATAGAGACATAATAAAAGGATTATGCGCTTTAGTTTTCAAGATTATTGCTGTTATAAAGAAAATGCTGTTATAATGAATGCCATTATAAAGATGTTTCACTGTATTTCCTTTTATTAATGGATGTTGAGAATTAATATTTTCACCAGTAGCCTTCGCCTCTACTCCTGAAAAAAAAAAAAAACATGAAGTAAAATACAATATTTCAGTGGAAACGGACATTCACCCATGTCTACCTCAATTCCTCTTCTTCTACTTTTAGAGCTGCCGAAGACCGTCAGCATGGCATGTCTATTGTTAATTTTGGACTTGAAACAGGCATGGATATAGAAAAGAACTCACTTGACAAGGTATGGCAAGGAAATTTAACTCACACAGACATATTTACAACATATTTTTTTTTCATAAGGTTCTGGATACTCAAATGAATTACCTCGAATTGAAGAACATCCATATATAGTTAAAATTACTGTCAGCTGCTTTGAAACTAAGTGTTCTGGGTTCAAATCCCAGTTGGGTATTTTTTTCTCTGTACTCTTCTTTGATCATTATTTCTGTATCACTCGGATCATATTTATATAGAAAAGAGTGTTAGTTAAGTTTTTATCATTCATATTTAAGTACTTTAGGGCCATGTATCAAGTTAAACATATGATTTTAGGAAAATGCTTCACTTTATAATACATAATACTGATAATGAAATTCTAAATGCCGTAATAAAAGTTAATATTTTTACATATTTACGAGGGTGAGTCAGTAAATAACCAGTCTATGACATCTCCAATCAACCGAGACATCCACAATTTTCACGCATTGTTTCAATACATGTACTATACCTGTGCACAAAACTACACATGTATACGGTCATTTTGAATGTCAGACATGGCTAGTGATGTAAAAGCAAGCTTTTCATCAAAAGTGGAGTACCGTGCTGTAAATCGGTACTTGCATTTAAAAGGTAAAACTGGTAAGGACATACATGCTGAGTTAGTTGATGTGTATGGGTCTTCTGCACCATCTTATTCTCAAGTTAAATTCTGGCTTGGGGAGTTAAAACGTGGTAGAACTTCTTTAGAAGATGAGGCCAGGTCTGGACACCCAGTTGATGCCACTGACGAAGAAATGTGTAATAAAGTCAGAGATCTGGTATACTCAGATAGGCGAAGTCAGGTTGAAGAAATAGCACAGGCATTAGGCATTTCACATGGTACCGTTTCAACAATCTTGCATGATCGTTTAGGGATGTGCAAGCTTACAGCCCGTTGGGTCCCAAAATCCCTTAGCAATGAGCAAATGGCAACGAGAGCATCAGTATGCAGTGCGTTGTTGAAGCGTTTGAGGTCAAAAGATGAATTCCTTTTGCATCTAGTTACTGTGGATGATACTTGGGTGCATTATTATGAATCAGAAAATAAAGCCCAGAGTCGTCAGTGCGTAGGGCCGGGATCCCCAAGGCCAAAGAAGTTCAAGACTCAACCATCTGCTTGCAAAGTGATGGCCACAGTATTTTGGGACACAGAGGGCGTTATTTTGTTGGACATTTTACCCAAGAGAAGTACAATGACCGTAGCATACTATGCAAACTTGCTAGACCAGCTGAGGAACGCCATCTGCGAGAAACACCGTGGTAAACTCTCCAAAGGTGTTTTGCTGCAACAGGACAATGCAAGAGTCCACACTTGTAAAGTTGCAATGGATGCTGTGGAGCGAAATGGGTATGAATTAATACCACACTCTGCCTACTCACCAGACCTGGCTCCTAGTGACTTCTTCCTTTTCCCAAACTTGAAAAAGGATATACGTGGACGTCATTTCCAGTCTGACGAAGAAGTCATTGCGGCAGTTGAGGAGTGGTTCCATGGAAAGGACCCTGACTTCTTCACTTCTGGGCTGATGGCACTTGAACACCGTTGGTCCAAGTGCATAGCCCTGGAGGGAAATTATATTGAAAAAGAAGAGGTAGATTTCAACCCGAAATAGGATAGGCTGGTTATTTATTGACTCGCCCTTGTATTAAACTTCAAAATGCTTTAAATCTTGAAGCAAGTCCAAAAATTTTACTTGCATATTTACAGATTTCATTTTAAATTATTTTTTCCTTTCTGTATAGTATATAGAATTGTTAAGCCAAGTTTGGGTAAATAATTTACATATTTCATGATAAAGAAATGTATTTTTGTACATTAAGTCCTTTTTGTTTTTCATCGCAAAGCTGGACATTGCTGTTCAAATTAAAAATATCATTAAAACTGTACCATTGTTTGTCTATGATATTATACTTTCGGTATATTATATTATTTTTGTTATTCTAGATATCATGAATTGCATTCCCAGAACCTTGAATAAGTTCATGTATTACATGTCATTTGATAATTATGTGTCCCCTCATATCTATATGGGGGAGACATATTGTTTTTGTCAGAGTTGTCAATCTGTCTGTGCATCTTTCTGTCTCACAGTCTGGAAAGAAATTGATGAGAGGACTCTTGTACATATGTCACTGCGTGCCTCAGTGTATGTGTGTGTATGTGTGAGGGGAAGGGGGTGGGGGAAGACATCAATTTTCTACGAAAACAAATCTCTAGTTTCTTAAAATTTTTATGACTACAGCTTAAAGAAGATGCGGTCATTGATGCGTATGAAATGCCAGAGAATGGAAAAGGATATCTGATTCTCTACCTGAATGAGGTAAGTTTGGATTTCTTACATTCTTTAAGGTTCACCTGGGTTAAAATGCCTGTTTATATAAGCAGGTGGTACTCAGGTGAACGACTCTGAGACTGCCATAACCCTATTGTTTTCATAACATTCTTACATGAATCATCTTATGTATCCCTTTGAAAATTATCTATCTTTTGTCATCCATCCGTCTGTCTGTTCATCTGTGTGTCTGTCTGTGGTCCGTCCATCTGTCAGTTTTCCCTGTCTGTCTGTCTTCTCTGTCATCTGTCTGTCCATCTGTCCTCCCGTTCATCTATCTATCTATCTATCGATCTATCGATCGATCAATCGATCGTTGGTTGGTTGGTTCGTTTGTTCGTTCTTTCGTGTTTTCCATTTAATTCTTTTCAAAGTTTTCACTGCATATATCATTTTCATTCAATTCAAATTCAGTGTTCATTGTTTTTATATAAAATTTAGATATCATTTAACATTTTTACATTATCAATAATACAAGCTAGAAAATAAGATTTGTGTATGTTTGAGACTTATGTATGGACCATACAGACAAATTTAATCCTCATTACATATTGATTATGATAAAAAGATTACCATATAAGACTTACAAATAATCAGAAAATCTTATCTTAAAACTTTACACAAAGGTACTTAATATATATGAATTAGATATACAATGTGGACTTTAAAAGAATAAAGAAAAATGCTCAAAACATGTAGTTTTTATTTTGAAACAATTTATATGCATTTACATTTATTGAATTATTGTCCAGAAATGTGTGGTTCTAATTGAGACTTTTGCATTGGAATGAAGCCATATTATTAGCCCCTACCGGTGTTTACACCGGAGGGGACTATAGGTTTGCCCTCCGTCTGTTTATTCGTCTGGCTGTCCGTCCAGAAATCTGGATCCCACGATGACTTAAAAACCATTTAAGATAATATTTTGAAAATTGGTATATGAATAGATGGTGGTATGGAGATTCTGCATGTCATTTTTTTTTTCTCGGACCAAAATTTGGTTGCTATGGTAGCAGAAAAATTATGCACCTCACCGGTAGGCGACTCATGTGTTGCATGCAACACCAGTTACTTGTTATGAAAGGAATGACTGTATTACATTTTGTGACACTAATTATTCCAGATTAATGCAGAACCAACTGAAATTACACTGATATTGAAACAGTCCGATGATGACGACGACATCCAAAACAAACAACCTGCTTCAGTTGAGGTGATTGATTACTATAACCCAGGTAAGTGGTGCCGAATTAAAAATTCATTTCTGGTTACATGGCCAAAAGAAACGGGGTCAGTAGGTAGGTTTATTGTTTAAGATGCATTATGATGTTCTGGTATTATTTGCAGTATCCTTTGATTTTTGTGTCACCTGCTGTAAGCAGAGGTGACACATAGGGATCACTTTTCCATCAACTGTCTGTCACACTTCTTCCATCACGCTTCAGCAGGTAACACATGTACTTCAAAGAACACTTGTTTACTTTTTTTTTAAATCATTGTATGCCCTTTACCTCTCCTGATATATTGTACTGCAATTACCTCACCTTTGGCCTACTTAAAGATGCTGACATAAGACAGTGCAGAATGAATATCCTAACGAATATCATTGATAGATAGTTCTATAAGTACAGAGACCACAACAAGCTATTAACAAATATTGATAAAGTATTTTGAGTTCTTTGATATCTATATAAATATCTTATCAAATACTTCCCTTATATGCACATTGAGACCTATTTCAGACTGAGCATTATAAATATCTATAGGAAATTATAGTCTTGTTTCACTGTCTTGATGGTTTTAGTACGCTTCATGACAGTAAGGTTTACTCCACAAATTGTGGTGGAGGGGACACTCCCCATCAACGCCAGCTATCTTAACTTTTAAAGATATGTCTTATTTATAGTAAAGGTGCTCCTGGTAAACAAAGATGAAAGACTGATTAATGCATCTCCACGCTGAGCTCTTTGCACGGGGTTTTCCCTATTCTTGCCGACATATTTAGCTGCAAATGAATGTGTGCATGCACTCATGTTTTAGTTAGATTATATGTTATATATCTTTCAGAAATATATCATAATTATTTAGATTGCAAACTTTTACCTAAAAAAAATCATTACCTCCACAAAAAAAAGATGCATATTGCATTAGCCATTCTATACCCAAAATGATTTATACCAAACATCATTTCATATTCCGAAAGAATAAAAATAAGTAAATAAATAAAAAAAAGTGTATGATTAAGCTTTATATTTTACAATATATAGAGAGAGGGTTCACATATATCAAATTTTTCAATTTCAGAGATAAAATGCACAAAGTTTTATTCCACCAGTCCAAAAAGCTCAGCAGAACTCCAGAAACACTGTGATAAAGGACGCAAGTGCAAGTGCTTACAAAGTAAATATTTTTGCGAAATATACACATGTATATCAATGTGTTCGTAATCTGCCAGTCCCTGTCGAGTCGAGTCCGGTCCACAGGCTTCCAGCGTGGGACCCCCAATGATACAAAGTAACAATTCAAAACACATTTTATAACAAAATTTCACAATTCAAGAAAAAAAAATATTGATATCATAAAATAAGAAAAGGTATGTAACTCTCCATTCAAAATCTATAGGAAAACTAACATGGTCGTATTCTGAACTTCGTATCATTGAGGGATACCATGCCGGTAGCCTGTGGTCCAGTCAAGTGATTAGATTATCTGCCACTTAACTGTGAGGCAGTGGGGTCTGATTGCCTTGCCACAACATAATCAAAGTCATTTAAAAATGATACTGGTACATCTTTGGATCTTTTGTTTGGTGCTTGTCACATAAAGGTAGTTACAGGACTTGTCCCCCCAGTGACTGATAATTGTGATTGAGTGTGGTATCATGCCACTTGTCTACAGTGTGATACCACAGTGTGGCACCAACATTTCTATCTCATATAGACCAATGTTCCAACTTAAATGTGATTCTGTAGGTGGAACATATAATTACCCAAGCAAACAAACACATCATGTTTTAACTGGAATTTTGTTTTAAACATATTGTATGGGGAATTTATTTTACACTGCTTAAAGTCACATTAAGCAATAGATACATTGTATTCACTGTTTCCAAGCTGTGTGCAAGTCCAAAATTTAATATATTCTGTATTGCATAGAATAATACTAAATGAACATTCTATTCTATACCAGATTTTTTAGTTTAGTTGTTCCAGAACTGTTAACATTCAACATTTTAAGTCTTGTTTATACAATTGACAATAAATAACATAATCTTTACCATAGTGCCTGTCAGTTCAGATTTTCATTTGGAACTTTTTTTAAGTGTTTTAGTCTATATATAGGTTTAACATGGAATCTATGAATCAAACAATAAGGAAAAAATACAAATTTTTTTATATGCGCTTGCCTGCAAATAGAAAAATATAATGTATGGCCTTGTGAATCCAAAAAGCATCTCTGATTGGACATAAGATATTAGGTTTACTACATAGAATAAATGTTTCAGCGTGTTATTTTGATGGCTGTTTTCAATTTTGGTAAAAATGTTTTTTTGTTTTTTTTTAAATCTTAATTGTTAATTGTTTTAAGATGAATGTTCCAAATTTTAATATTCATGTGTTAAAAAAAGCAGTCTTAGTTAAAAAACAAACATGGTGAGGTATATATTTTTAAATTTCCAAAAAAGCCTTTATATCAGTGGATTGAATCTGTAATTTTTCATTACTAAAAAAAATATATAAAATTTCATAACTTTGGGGTAGTTTTTTTATACATTTGGTCCTGGCATATTGGATATTTTATGCTTGTTTGGTATTTTCCATGTATGATTGACAGTATTTTCACTTGTAACTTAAAAAATACATTAAGATTATTTACAAATTGTGATGAATTATTCTGAATATATCATTTTACATGCTTTTGAAGTATTTAGAAATAAAATCTTTCCAATTTTTTAATGCTAATTTTTTCAACAAATTTAAGCAGTGATGTTCTACCATAACGTAATCTCTCAAAAGGGCAATGTCACCCCCTATTTTTAATTAAAATATAGTCTAAATGTGAAAAATTTAAGAAAACTTTGTCCACTAAAGAAAAACCTTCACAAACGCCTTAAGCATTGTTTTGTAAATAGAGAATTATGTATGTAATATATCCATATACGTATTTACAGATATTTGTGCAAAAGACATCACAGGAAAACTGAAAAGGATGAATATAAAAAAAAAACCTGCATATCAGTTGGCGAAACATACCTGCACTCCTGGGGAAGCTGATTATGGTAATCTGATCAAATGAGTGACACTTGAAATATTTCTTTAATTTTTTTTAAATTTATTTTAACCACTTTATTACCTCCTTATAAGAACAAGAGGGTTGAGGCCATCCTTGTACAATATATTAAAATATAGGCATATTGATTTATATTGATAATTTAAAAAACTGGTAATTTAAACAAGTTAAAAAATGCAAAAAAAATTGCTTTTGCTATCTTAAATATACAAAAGTACAAAGTATAAAATGGTATACTTAAATATATTAATACTGCAAAATAAAGAAAAAAAAAAGGTATAGTGTACCTCGATGTATCATTTTATTCATCCCCACCGGTGAAACCAGTTTGGGACTATAGGTTTGAGCACGTCCTTCCATCTGTCCTTCCTTTTGTCTGCCCGTCCCGCTTTCATGTCCGTTACTTGTAAAATATTTTCTGGCACAAATTCAAGGTATGGTCAACCGGTTAAATAGGGGGTTGAGTTGAATGGGAGATACAGTTGCCAGCATTATTGAAATATCGACAACAACACATGAAATATCTACAAATTGAACTTACTTTAATCAAAAACACATCTAATATAATTATATCTCTAAGTAAGCACCAACTCTAAATAGAATATAATAGCGATTTTCAATATATATTTATGGTACTTTTTCAGCGGTTCTTGTGACCATTGACGATATTGGGTTTGATGGGACGATGCGCACAGCAACGGCCACTGTCTTAGAGACCTTTAAAAATGGTTTGTTCAATATATACCATTGCAATACTTATCAGAATTCTAACTGCAAAGCCAAAGACTTGGGGTTCGAATTCATATTTGCACACTTCCTATTCTCGAAGTACTGGTTTAAATCCAGGACTCAACAAGAGGGATATGTATTGTTGTAAGAGCTTGTTTCCAAAGAAAAAAAATACACATGACAAAACTTAAATTATGGACCAATTTGTTAAGAATAATCTGATATAAAAGTGTTTGTTGAATGTTTGCACTTATTCTTTTTTTTAAAAGATATAGATTAAACATATATAATACTCATACAATATTAAATATACCTATATAGAAGACAGGAAGAATTATACATTATATGTGTTCATGCATATTATATCATGTGATTATTTAATCAGTATGATTATGAATATTAATTCAGGAAGTGTAGGACACGAGAAAGGAGCTGAAATGGAGTTTAGATGGATGGGTACATGCCAATATCCAGATTTCGAAATGGAAACAGAATACTTTATCATCGGGTTAGATGGTCACAAAATCAGTGGAGACAATGAAAAACGTGAAAGGTATGTTAACAACTGTTTTTTTAAATCATAACCTGGAGGCTGTTGGTTCCATTGCCTGGCCGTAAAATACTTCAACCACTAAATTGGTACTTTGGCAGCCAAGTCTTATATATGTTTTTAGCTCACCTGAGCACAACATGCTCATGGTGAGCTATTGTGATCACCTTTTGTCCTGCGTCCTGCATCAACAATTTTCTTCAAACTACATCTTCTCTGAAACCACTGGGCCAAATTTGATAAAATTTGTCTGTGATGTTCCTTGCATGAAGCTCTATCACAGTTGTTTAAATGGTTGTTGTCCATTGCATATCTGGGTCACAGAAGCTAAAAATAGATTTTCAAAATGAAATCTTAAAAAATCTTCTTCTCCATATCCGCAAGGCTTAGAGCTAAGATATTTGGTGTGTGTCATTGTCTTATGAACCTCTACCAAGATTGTACAAATCATGACGCTGGGTTCAAAATTGGTCCTGCCCCAGTGGTCACTTGATTTTACATAGACTTAAATAGGAAAACTAAAAAAACTTTCTTGTCAGGAAGTAAAAGGCCTGGAGTTAAGATATTTGGTGTGTAACATTACCTTATAGACATGCTTGTTCAAATCATGGCCCAGGGGTCAAAATTGGCTTTGCCCCTGGGGTCACTTTATTTTACATAGGCATATACAGGAAAGTCTAGAAATATATTCTTGTCAGAAACCACAAGGCCTGGAGTTAAGATATTTGGTGTATTACATGGCCTTATAGACATGTACATGTACCAAGTCTGCTCAAATCATGACCTTTGGATCAAAATTGGCCCCGCCTCAGGGATCACTTGATTTTTACATAGACGTATATAGGAGAATCTTTAAAAGATCTTGTTAGAAACCACAAGATTATGGGTTTAGATATTTGGTATGTAACGTAGCCTTGTGGACCTGAACCAAGTTTTCAAATCATGGCTATAAATTTGTCCTGCCCTATGGGTCACCTGATTTTATAGCTATGACCATCAAAATTTTGACCACAGGTAGAGTTTTTGCGTGCAGTTACAATTATTTTGCTGTACTTCTGTATGGATTTTATATTCAGTATGACTGTTATATAAAAAGCAATGAAGGCAATATTAATCAGGTGAGCTATTCAGGGCCATTATGGCCCTTTTTGCAATTAATAGCTGCCATGATCCTGTTATTTCAAATGTTGCAAGTAAGCACTCTTTGGCCGGTGATATAAGTTCAACAAATTTGCTTTTAAGCCTCCATTCGAAGAAGGGGCTCATTGTTTTGCAAATGTCGTTAGTCTATCGGTTGGTCTGATCAATAACTGGAGAATGCTTTGGCCCACATTCCTAAAACTTCATAGGGTGATTGGTCATGACTAGTAGATGACCCCTTTTGATTATTGGGTCACTTGGTCAAAGGTCAAGGTCACAGAGACCTTGAATGTGAAAATCATTTCCAATCAATAACTGGAGAATGCTTTGGCCCATATTCCTCAAAATTCATATTGTGATTTGTCATGACTAGTTGATGACCCCTATTGATTTTGGGGTCACTTGGTCAAAGGTCAAGGTCACAGTGACCTCAAATGTGAAAATTGTTTCCGATCAATAACTGGAGAACGCTTTGGCCCATATTCCTCAAACTTCATAGGGTTATTGGTCATGACTAGTAGATGACCACTTTTGATTTTGGGGTCACTTGGTCAAAGGTCAAGGTCACAGTGACCTTGAATGTGAAAAAAGTTTCCGATCAATAACTAGAGAACGCTTTGGCTCACTTTCCTCAAACTCATAGGGTGATTGGTCATGACTAGTAGGTGACCCATATTGATTTTGGGGTCACTTTGTCAAAGGTCAAGGTCACCATGACCTTGAATGTTAAAATCGTTTCGGATCAATAACTGGAGAATGCTTGGCCCACATTCCTCTTACTTCATAGGGTGATTGGTCATAACTAGTAGATGACCCCTTTTGATTTTGGGGTCACTTGGTCAAAGATCAAGGTCTCAGTGACCTTGAATGTGAAAATCATTTCCGATCAATAACTGGAAAACGCTTGGGCCCCATTCCTCAAACTTCATAAGGTGATTGGTTTTGACTAGTAGATAAACCCTATTGATTTTATGGTCACTTGGTCAAAGATCAAGGCCACTGTGACCTCGAATGTGAAAAACGTTTCTGATCACTTTTTGTGTCACCTGCTGTGAGCAGAGGTGACTTATATGGATCACTCTTCCTACGTCGCTAACCATCCGTCTGTCTGTCCCTCACACCTTTTCTTCACTTCAGCAAGTGACACTGTTAAGGAGAAAAAAACACTAGAATAACACTATTACATATCTATGAATTTGCGCTTGAATTCATGCATAAAAAGATTTTTTTTTAAGTGAAACAGGCCTCAGACGACAAAACAAAAGTATCTCCTTTTTTTAACTCGGGGTGAGCTATTGTGATCCTTAGAGTGTCCATTTTTGTCATGCGATTTTAGTGTTTACACTCTAGCATCTTCATTTCTTAAGCAATTATCTTCAACTTTATGACAGTGTTTATGATCATAATATCTCAATCGAGTTTGAATATGGCTGAGATCAGCATATTAGGTCAGGAATTATGTCCCTTTTAATATAAAAATGCCAGATTTCACTTTGTTTACACTCTAATATCACCATTTTTAGCTCACATGAGCACAACGTGCTCAAGGTGAGCTTTTCTGATCGCCTTTTGTCCGGCGTCCGTCGTCCGTGCGTGCGTGCGTGCGTCCGGCGTCAACAATTGCTTCAAACAACATCTCCTCCTAAACGGCTTGGCCAATTTGAAAAATATTTTGCAGGAATGTTCCTTGGATGAAGCTCTACTAAAGTTGTATAAATGGTTCTGGTCCATTGCATAATTAGGTCACAGGAGCTAAAAATAGATTTTAAAAATGAAAATTTAAAAAATCTTCTTCTCTGAAACCACAAGGCCTAGCCTTTTGATTTTTGGTATGTAGCATGATCTTATGGGCCACTACCAAGATTGTACAAATCATAGCCCTATGGTGATAAATGACCCCGCACCAGGGGTCACTTGTTTTACATAGAGTTATATAGAAAATCTTAAAAAATCTTCTCATGAATCATAAGGCCTAGAGCTTAGATATTTGGTATGAGCATCATCTTATGGGCCACTACCAAGATTGTACAAATCATAGCCCAATGGTGATAAATGACCCCACACCAGGGGTCACTTGTTTTACATAGAGTTAAATAGGAAAATCTTAAAAAATCTTCTTCCATGAATGCATAAGGCCTAGAGCTTAGATATTTGGTATGAAGCATCATCTTATGGGCCACTACCAAGATTGTACAAATCATAGCCCAATGGTGATAAATGACCCCACACCAGGGGTCACTTGTTTTACATAGAGTTAAATAGGAAAATCTTAAAAAATCTTCTTCTATGAATCAATAAGGCCTAGAGCTAAGATTTTTGGTATGTTGTAGCATCTAATGGTTCATTACAAAGATTTTCAAAGTCTTGGCCCTACGGTGATAAATGACCCTGCGCCCAAGTCTTCTCTGAAACCATATGGCCCATTGCTTAGGTATTTGGTGTGTAGTATTGTCAGGGGTAAAATGTTTTAGATTAAGTTATATCAGAATCCTTGTCTGTTTAAAAACCTTGACATCAGTTGAAGCAATGGTACTCAGGTGAGCGATTCAGGGCCATCATGGCCCTCTTGTTTATAAATCATCTACAAACTCCATGACAATAGTTATGACTATAATCTCTTGATAGAATTCAATTATAGTTGAAAATGGTCAATTAAGTCAAGAGTTATGCTCCTTTTAATATAAAAAAAATACCAGATTTCACTTTGTTTACACTCTAGCATATCTTCAGTTTTAGAACAATCATCTTCAAACTTAGTGACAATGTACGTTTATGATTGTAACCTCTGGATGGAGTTTGATTATGGCTGAGATCGGCCTATTAGGTCAGGAGTTATGCCCCTTTTAATATAAAAAATGCCAGATTTCAGATTTTTGCCTATTAGGTCAGGAGTTATTGCCCTTTAATTGTCAACAACTTAAGTGTTTACACTCTAGAAGCCACAATTTTTATCAAGTCTTCCTCAGACTGTATGTTTTGATCACTGTAAGTTTGATCATTGGCAGAGCCAGGTCAAAAAAAGATCACTAGGTCAAATCTTGTTTACACACCACAGGGCACATTTTTGGCTCAATCTTTTCTCAAACTTGCACATAATGTTTGTCAACTTCAGTCATGGGTGGTTGGGGGATCAAAAAGTGGGTCACTAGGTCAAATGTATAATACTTTTTTGTGGACGATATTCAGTACTGTATATATATTACTGCTATTAAGTCATGTATTAGTATGTCCAATTAAAATGGGTTTTGACTTCTGTTGCCCTTGCACATGTGCAAATTGGTATTGCAGTCAGAATGTGAAGCTGTGATTGTAATACTTTTCAGTGACCGATAATTTTCTATGTAATTGTTTGGGGTATCTGCAACTATGTGTTTTATGGGTTTTTTTCGCGTGTGAATGATAATATTCAATAAGTTATTAGTCAGCTTATGTTTGTATTTTAATGATGTTTATACATAAAGGTCATGACCTACTTATCGCTTGGCTCGTCGGTCTGGACATCTTCTACTGAGCTTGTAAATATACATAGTAGGTTAATTATTACATGATGGGTGGGATAAGTAATGCGTAATGTTTAACTTATTAATATGTAAGCATAATAAAAGAATGTCAGTGTAGTTAATGCAGTAAATGTGTCTGTGTAGCGCTGCTTTTTTGCTACAGTAATAATTACCTATAGATAGCCTTATTTGTGCCCAATAAGCACGCTTGTGGAATTAGCTCATTCTACGAGCGTCATTATAGATTTTTTCCTTCAAGAGATCAAGAGGTTGTGTTTTTTTTTTAATTCTTATTTTTGTCAATTCTTGGGTTATATATGTATATACATGTACATCCATTATTTTGCTTTTGTTAATTTGTATTTGCTTCTTTTTGATTTAAACATAGACCACAAAAAGAAAAAAAAACTCGACCTCTAATGTATAAATAATATTATATAGGTACCGATTGTTTTTAAAATTTAATTCTTATTTTGAAAAAAATGACCACTTCAGTGATTTTGCTTTACCCATGCATTCTCCATCTTAGATGTAATGTTCCCGCTGTGGATGCAAAGTTTAAATTCAATGCATCCACTGGATGCATAAAATGTATGGAAAATGCTATTTAGATTGAAGGAGGTGAGGGCCTCTGTGACCGAGAGGGTAAAGTAGCTGACTTAAACACTCACTCAGCCCCTCACTGCGTGGGTTCAAATCCCGACAGGGTAATTTGGATTCATGTGAGGAAGCCTTCCAGCTGGCTTGCTGTAGGTCGGTGGTTCTACTCGGATGCATCTGTGCATTCGGGGTCTTCCTCCACCTGTAACAGCTGGTTGTCGCTATATGACTGAAATACTGTCAAAGCGATGGTAAACTCAAATAGTCAAGTCAAGATTGAAGGAAGATGCAAACTTGCAAACAAATCTAAATTGGGAATCATATTTTTTTAAGCATAGTGTGTCCCAGAGAAAATTATAAAATAATAACTGCAAAGATAGGTCATTTTTTTAATATGAAGGTCCTGTGCATGACAGGTTATAAGGTCAAAGCAGCAGAAAAGAGAAGGAGAGGCGGACATTATGCTTGTTATAAGCTGTCCATTAAAACATTTTGTTTTAACTTTTTCTTGTTACTTTAGAGGCCACTTTATTAGCTGAATCTTTCTCAAACTTGATTAGAATGTTTGTCTTGATGATATATTGGTCAAGTTCGATCATGGGTAAGGCATTGTCAGTAATCAGGTGAGCAATTAAGGGCCATCATGGCCCTCTTGTTTTCCATTTGAACACAATGTCTTTCTATTGATTTTGGATTTTGTCCAAAACTGAATAGGCAAAAAGTGTTGTTGTTGTTGTTTTTTTCTTTTAATTTTTTTTTATTATTTTAACCCCTGTTCTGATATCATTTTATTGTTGTTTATTTACAGATATCTATATGAACTTATGAATACTGCTGTCGTTATTAAGAAACCAAACTTCAAGCAGAGAAGAATGGGAAAAATGGGAAAAATCATGACCAACTATAAAAAGATGATGAGAAAAGGATGTCTTTCATAATACTTTGATGAAGTCCACATTATGTTTTGTATTACTGTCATAGTCAGTATGCAAATTAAAGGACAATGATGTGACAGGCATTATCTTAGTTACATTGATTGTAAATATTGAGCATGCTTGGTTTCTTAGACACAGAATGTCCCATTCGTTTGTAACAGTATACTCTCAACTATATAATACAACTACTTTAGTTCATTGTGTATAAATGTATGATTAAGCAAGACTTACCTGTAAGGTGAAGGTTGATTGTGAACTTTCTTAAGGGCTCACACAGAAAGAAGACACATACAGCTATCAGCAGCCATAACAAGGAATTAGCAACTACTGTCAGTAAGTGGTTTTAGAACTGTATTATATGATGAATTGAAAGAGTTAAGAAGTTTTATCTTATGTATACATTTAGTAACATATTCAGTTCTGATATTTTGTAATTAAGATTATGTTATTGTCGGTCTTATTGAAAGATGGGACAAGCTATTTCTGTTTTAGCTCTGTTGAGCATTTGCAACATGGTCATGGTGAACGTAAGTGAGGAGAAACTAAAAAAAAATGAAACTTGGCATGGAGGATCCTTGGGTGATATATCACAAACTTAAAATTAATCCATTGAAAACCTCTAGTTGCCATGGCAATAAGAACAGCTTCATTTTAAAACTTGTTTTTCTGCGTTCAATCTGAAATGGCCATCATATCCCAAGTCCTGATGCGGTGATGAATACATCGTCTTCTGCAGATTGTTGGCAGCTCTCAAAAGTTGGGTTTGGAGAGAAACGTCAATGGTCCAGCATTCTGCCTTAGCTCGTCCAGGTTTGGACAGCACTGTAGGATGTGGAGTGGAGTTAGTTCCTCAGATCTACATTGACAATCTGCTGTGTCCGCAATCCCTGTCCATCTCATGTGTTTTCTGAGACTAGAATCTCCTGTACGGAGCAGAAAGATGACCGTCTGCCCATGTCTGCTCAGCTGGCAGAGACTGTCATGGATAGATAGCCGTCATTGTTATCCCTCCACCCTGTTCTAAAGCTGCTTTTCAAAACAACTAAAACATTTTTTAATGATTTTCTTCTTTAAAAGCAATATTTAGATGCATTTTTTAGCACAAACAATCACATTATGGATCTTAACCAAATTTATGAAAACAAAGTTGGTCCTCTAGATCATTTAAAAAAAAAAATGAAAATCCTCCTTTGAAAGCAGTGGTGAAAGAACTGAATTTGCTTTTGTACACATGAGCACA
Organism: Solen grandis; assembly: GCA_021229015.1. Taxonomy (NCBI): domain Eukaryota; kingdom Metazoa; phylum Mollusca; class Bivalvia; order Adapedonta; family Solenidae; genus Solen; species Solen grandis. The sequence continues at coordinate 67,534,236 of CM037784.1, forward strand.
TAATTTTATACCCTGTACCAAAGTTTATCTGATTCCATAAAAATGAGGTTCTGGTATGACAATTTTTTCTCAAAAATGATTGTAATATTATTTTATGCTAATGATCTGTTTATAAGCTTATGTTGTGTATCTTAAAGCAAAGTTGATATGTATGTGAAAAATAGGAGAATGATCTTTTTTTTTTTCAATTAAATTTCTGGCTGATGTTGGGATTCACACATGACAAGGTTAAGTCTTGAGTGACCTATAAGCTATGTTAGTGCTGATGTTGGGAGTCACTTATCAGGTGTGAAGGCCTATAAAGCTTTGTCAATACATGCTGATGTTTATCAGTTGAGCTGTCTATACCATGTCTGTACTTTCAATACTCATCATTTGTCCTTGATCAGCTTCAACTGTTCCAAATGACATCATAAATTTCTTGACATGGCATACATGGTCCAATACAAAATGACCTAAATTTGAGCAGATCAATATTTTTTATATCTTTACTTCTCTAAGATTGTAATTACATGTATTACATCATACATCATATGATACTCTGTATTACATCATGATACTCTGTATTACATCATGATACTCTGCCATTATTTTCCAAATATATGAATATAGCCAATACCCATTAGTTGTGTTTTTCTTCATATCACCCCTTTCCAATTTTTAGTTCGATTATTTGAAGAATATGAAAGCTATAACACTCACCATAGCATTAGCATTGGTAAGTTTTTTTTTTTGAAAGGTGAATATCTTGTATACTATCACATATATTTGCTCAGAATAATTATTTACATGCTTACTTAATGTAACAAGGTGGAAAATTTTGACAAGTCATATATGTCTGTCAGCATTTATTTTAGAGTTATGCCCCCTTCTTATGGAGTTAGAAAAATGAGGTTAAAGTTTTTTTTCCTAATTTGGATATCTCATATTAATGAAGCTGCTTTTTTGAAAGTTTTTTATTGGTTTGACTCTTGTGTCATTGGCCAAGGCGATTGTACAAGGTTAGATAACTCTTAACTGATTTTACAAATTTATCTCCCCTTATTTTCAACTTAATTTGCATGCAAAATATTATCATGCTTATATCTCAGCAAACAATCATGGGATTTACGTGAAACAAAATAAAGGTGTTCAGATGCATCGGATAATTAAGTTAGATAACTCATTTCAGAAATTATAGCAAATTAGGGCTCATTTTAAACTTATAAGCTTTGCTTAAAATTTTGTGTGCAAGTACTATCAAAGCTATATCTCTAAAACCATTACATGTATTGGATTGAAACTCATCTCACAATTGTCTTCTCAGTCCTCAAGCATGATAAAATAAGCAAGTCAGATGACTAAGTTGAATTTAATAAAATAAATCATTGGCCTTTTTCAACTTAACCCTTTCCCTCATATAGACTCATTTTGACGCACTCAATAGGTACCACATAAAGCCTGATCTGCAGAAAACCACAGTTAAATCTTACCAAATTTAATTATAAAATCCTCATTTCCAGACCACTGAGGAGCAGCGAACAGCATAAAACCTGATCAGCCTGCGAGTTACTCGCAGGCTGATCTGGTTTTATGTTGTTCGCATAGGTCTTTTCATGGTGTCCTCTATGAGGGAAAGGGTTAAGAAATTCGGTTTAAGTTTAATGTTCAGGTAATATCACAGCTGTTTTTCAGAAACCATTGTATGAATTTATCGAAACTTTAAACATGTTCCCCTTACTTTCCAATATCTTAAGTAACCAACAGGTATAACTGTTGGTTGAATTTAATGCAAATCATGAGCCTTTTTTTCAGTTAGGTTTCCATGTTGACCTAAGTTTTGCATGTCTTGACTATTGACTTGACTATTTGAGTTTACCAACGTTTCGATAGTAATTCAGTCATATAGCGACGTCCAGCTAATTACAGGTTGAGGAAGACCCCGAATGCATTGAGGCATCCGGGTAGAACCACCGACCTACTGCAAGCCAGCTAGAAGTCTTCCTCACATGAAAATCCAAATTACCCTGCCAGGATTTGAACCCACGCGGTGAGGAGCTGAGTGAGTGTTTAAGTCTCGGCCACGGAGGCCCTCAGTTTTGCATGTAATTTACGATGACTCATATATCTTTGCCAGCAACCATGATTACTGATTTAATCCTAATAAACTAATAAGCGCCAGAATAGTCAAGTGCATTGTCTTAAGGACAAATCTTGTTTAATGAGCCAGCAAACCTGATAATAACAAAACCACCACACTCAAACTTGTTCCTGGATTCATACTGACTGATTAGACGGTAATCTTTTAAGTATGTTTAAAAAGAAATAATAAAAAAATAGGAAATTTTAAAATTTACCCTGGAAAATGCCTAGACTGTTTCCTTGGGGAACAATATCCTGAAACTTTTGGCAGAATACACATGTAGTTTCAGTTTGCTGAAAAAATCATTTGATGGCCTTGGAACAAAACTTATTTCAAAGATGGTTTCTTTCGAATTTATACCCGGTTCTTATATAATTATACTGTTATTCTTCTTCAATCAAGTTAAAAATCAGTGCTTATATCTGAGGAAGAGTGGTCATGTGTGTGGACAAGTTCCTATTTGCAAACAAGAGCCATGTTGACAAGTTCGAAATTGGGTCATGTGGGTCAAAAAGTAGGTCAAGGTCAAATCTTATAAAAACCTTGTTAACACTCTAGAGGCCACATTTTTGGCCCAATCTTCATGAAATTTTGTCAGAATGTTTGTTTCCATAAAATCTTGGACAAATTTGATTTTGGATCATGGGGGGTCAAAAAGTAGGTCATGAGGTCAAATCTTAGAAAAACATTGCTAACCCTCTAGAGGCCACATTTTTGGCTCAATCTTCATGAAACCTGGTCAGAATGTTTGTTTTTCATAAAATTTTGGAGAAGTTTGAATTTGGGCAGTGGGGTCAAAAAGTTGGTCATGAGGTCAAATCTTAGAAAAACCTTGTTAACACTCTAGAGACCACATTTTTGGCTCAATCTTCATGAAACTTGGTCAGAATATTTGTTTTTCAAAATTTTTTGGAGAAGTTTGATTTTGGGTCATGTCGGGCCAAAAAGTAGGTCACGAGGTCAAATCTTAGTAAAACCTTGTTAACACTCTAGAGGCCACATTTTTCTTCATGAAACTTGGTTTTTCTCCATAAAATCTTGGACAAGTTCAACTTCATGAAACTTGGTAAGAATGTTTTTCTCCAAAAAATCTTGGACAGGTTCGACTTTGAGACATGTGGGGTCAAAAAGTTGGTCATAAGGTCAAATCTTAGTAAAACCTTGTTTAGTGGCCACATTTTTGGCTCAATCTTCATGAAACTTGGTCAGAATGATTGTTTACATAAAATTTTGGAGAAGTTTGAATTTGGGACGGGGTTAAATCAAATCTTAGCAAAACCTTGTTAACACTCTAGAGGCCACATTTTTAGCCATATCTTCAAGATATGGTTGGAATGTCTGTTTCTCATGATATCCATAATATCTGACAAGTTTGAAGTTGGGTCATGTCGGGTCAAAAAGTAGGTCCATATGAAAATCCAAGATGTTGCTTATTTATAATCAGGTGATCGATTCAGGGCCATTGTGGCCCTCTTGTTAGCTCACCTGAGCACAACGTGCTCATGGTGAGCTTTTCTGATCGCCTTTTGTGCGTCGTCCGTGCGTCCGTCGTCAACAATTTCTTTAAACAACATCAGCTTCTAATATACCCACTGGATTTTGATAAAACTTCACAGGAATGTTCATTATGGGACCCTTTACCAAAGTTGTTAAAATTATGTTGATTGGTTAAAAATCTAGGTCACAGGAGCTAAAAATAGATTTTAAAAATGAAAATTTTAAAAATCTTCTTCTCCGAAACCACAAGGCCTAGCCTTTTGATTTTTAGCTCACCTGAGCACAACGTGCTCAAGGTGAGCTTTTCTGATCGCCTTTTGTCCGGCGTCCGACGTCCGTACGTCCGGCGTCAACAATTGCTTCAAACAACATCTCCTCCTAAACGGCTTGGCCAATTTGAAAAATATTTTGCAGGAATGTTCCTTGGATGAAGTTCTACTAAAGTTGTATAAATGGTTCTGGTCCATTGCATACTTAGGTCACAGGAGCTAAAAATAGATTTTAAAAATGAAAATTTAAAAAATCTTCTTCTCTGAAACCACAAAGCCTATCCTTTTGATTTTTGGTATGTAGCATGATCTTATGACTCTCTACCAAGATTGTACAAATTATGACCCTGGGGTCAAAATTGGCCCCGCCCCAGGGGTCACTTGATTTCACATAGGCTAATATAGGAAAAACTTGAAAAAATCTTCTTCTCCGAAACCACAAGGCCTAGCCTTTTGATTTTTGGTATGTAGCATGATCTTATGACTCTCTACCAAGATTGTTCAAATTATGACCTTGGCGTCAAAATTGGCCCTGCCCCAGGGGTCACTTGATTTAACATAGGCTAATATAGAAAAAACTTGAAAAATCTTCTTCTCAGAAACCACAAGGCATAGAGTTAAGATATTTGGTGTGTAGCATTGTCTAGTTGATCTCTACCAAGATTGTACAAATTATGACCCTGGGGTCAAAATTGGCCCCGCCCCAGGGGTCACTTGATTTCACATAGGCTAATATAGGAAAAACTTGAAAAAAATCTTCTTCTCAGAAACCACAAGGCCTAGCCTTTTGATTTTTGGTATGTAGCATGATCTTATGACTCTCTACCAAGATTGTTCAAATCATGACCCTGGGGTCAAAATTGGCCCCGCCCCAGGGGTCACTTGATTTAACATAGGCTAATATAGGAAAAACTTGAAAAATCTTCTTCTCAGAAACCACAAGGCCTGGGGTTTAGATATTTGGTGTGCAGCATTGTCTAGTAGATCACAACCAAGTTTGTTCAAATCATGGCCCTGGGATCAAATTTGGCCCCACCAAGGGGTCACCTGATTTTACATAGGCTAATATAGACAAGAGGGCCATGATGGCCCTGGATCGCTCACCTGGTATCATTAAGCTATGTAAAATCAAGTGACCCCTGGGGCAGAGCCAATTTTGACCCCAGGGTCATAATTTGAACAAAGTTGGTAAGAATCGACTAGACAATGCTACACACTACCACACTCTACTTGGTAGAGGTCTATTAGCCCATGTTACATACCAAATATATAAACTCCAGACCTTGAAGATTTTCTAGTTTTTTTTCCAATATAAGTCTATGTTAAAATCAAGTGATCCCTGGAGCGGGGCCAATTTTGACCCCAGCATCATGATTTGAGCAAACTTGG
>CM037784.1:67539612-67586730 GCA_021229015.1 Solen grandis
TAAATTTGTGTCGTAAGAAATAGTAGATTATGCACGTCATTTTTTTTTGTTCAAAATTGGTTGTAACGGAAATAGTGAAAATATGGCAAAAAATGGGATTGATTACCATATTGAGTCAAGGTGGAGCCGGTAGGGGACTTTATGTGTTGCATACAACACCAGTTACTTGTTTTCACTAGATGTGCATAGTAGAACTTATGATTATCAAAATGTCTATTGATAAGAAATGAATTCCTTTAGACCCGATGATACTTCGGAACCTTAAATACTAGGATAAACTTATATAAGAGATGATGACAAAATGTCACTTGTCAACTAATCCTTACCTTTCTCATATCATTTTCATAGTGGCATTATTAATCTTTCATTTAATTTTTTTTTTTAATCCATTTGGTTCTTCTCTCCATCAATAAGTCTGAACTTCTTATATTTAATAAATCACCCCTGACCATAATGTAGAATTTTGGTCATTAGAAAAAAAACAACATAAATAATTGGAATATTTTAAAGTACATGTACTTAGTACAATAGCAAAGAATGTAAGGAATTTGCTTTTAACATGGAAAAAAAAATGCATGACCTAGCAGTGGCGATTACCCAAGCATTCCAAATATCCTGTATTGAAGGAAAGAACTTCATATTGTTTCACTCTTCTCAATAAAATAAAATAAAAGAGTGATCTATTGGATTTGTAAAAGTATTCAATCCTGCATGAAAATGAACAAGTTGCCTTTATGTCTGTTGTAGTCTTGCACCGCTTGATTCAGTTTTTGTTCACTACACTTAAAAGGCTTTCTCAGAGAGATCAGTGAGTGAAATAACATTCATTCTTGCACCAAAATCAACAAATAGCTTCAGTATCTGTAGTAGCCTTGCTGTTTATTCCCTCAACTACTTGTTACTCTGTTCACTTGGTTAACAGAGCATCGCCACTGGCAGTATAATTTCCATCTCTATTAAAGAACTCACTTCAAATTTCTCACACAGGAGAAAATCTTTTTTTAAATAACGCAACAGGGAGAACTAAACTTTCAGCAGAAAGAGAAGCATCACCAATATTCATTATCTAGGGAATTGGGAAAATTCATCACGCTTTTGTATGTAAACAAATTTAGTCAAATTTCTCTGGAATAAGGAACATCAATGTTTGTCCCCACTAAGGTTTCCAAGGGGAATCAATGCTTTCTGACTTTCATTTCACTTTAACAAAATTCAGTTGTGCCAGTCTATATGACCTTGAAAAAGAGATATAGGATTGTTTGATCAAAGGCATTAAGTATTCAGGATTAAGTATGTTATTGTGATGATTAATGGAATCATTTTTAGTCAAAGAAAAGCATTAAAGCTATTGGTTATAAATTCCTTTGATGTAAACACCTCTAACAAGATATCTAACATATTTTCCTTTCACTTTCAAATTAAATTGTATGACAATATAGAGTAGTTAAGAGTTATTATCATAACCCCAGATACGAAGTATATGTAGGGGCTATATTGGAGTCATTTCTGTCGGTCAGTCTGTCAGGCCATCTGTAGACAAGATTTTTCCTGGGTACTTTTGGTCGGAATTTGATGAAATTTTACAAGACTAGTAAGTACCAAGCCTAATTGCACATATCGTTGGCACATCTTATTTGGCTTGATTTTAAATGAGTTATGCCTTTTGTTATATTCCTTGAATATATTTTGTCTGCGCTATTTCTCAGCTACATTTGGTCAGATTTTCACAGCACCAAGTCTAGTTGTGCATATCGTTGGCATGTCATGACTGGTTTGATTCTGTATGAGTTATGCTCCTTTCTTATATTTATCAAAGATATTTTGTCCACATTATTTCTCAGCTACTAATGGTCAGATTTTCATTAACTTGACAATAATAATAAATAATAATGTGATTAATATATGAGTTTCTTTTGTGTGTTTTTTTAGCTTGTCTGTTTTTAGCTCACCTGAGCACAACGTGCTCATGGTGAGCTATTGTGATCGCCTTTTGTCCGTCGTCCGTCGTCCGTGCGTGCGTGCGTGCGTCCGTCCGTCGTCAACAATTTGCTTTAAACAACATCTCCTCATAAACCGCTGAAGGGATTTTGACCAAACTTCACAGGAATCATCCTTATGATGCCCTCTATCAAAGTTGTACAAATTATTCAGATTGATTGAAAAAGTAGGTCACAGGAGCTAAAAATAGATTTTAAAAATGCAAACTTTGAAAATCTTCTTCTGCAAAACTGCAAGGCCTAGAGCTTAGATATTTGGTATGTAGCATCATCTTATGGGCCATTACCAAGATTGTACAAATCATAGCCCTACGGTTATAAATGCCCCCGCACCAGGAGTCACTTGTTTTACATAGAGTTATATAGGAAAATCTTTAAAAATCTTCTTCTATGAATCCATAAGGCCTAGAGCTTAGATATTTGGTATGTAGCATCATCTTATGGTTCATTACCAAGATTGTTCAAATCATAGCCCTGTGGTGATAAATGCCCCTGCACCAGGGGTCACTTGTTTTACATAGAGTTATATAGGAAAATCTTTAAAAATCTTCTTCTATGAATCCATTAGGCCTAGAGCTTAGATATTTGGTATGTAGCATCATCTAATGGTTCATTACCAAGATTGTTCAAATCATAGCTCTACGGTGATAAATGCCCCCACATCAGGGGTCACTTGTTAGCTCACCTGAGCACAACGTGCTCATGGTGAGCTATTGTGATCGCCTTTTGTCCGTCGTCCGTCGTCCGTGCGTGCGTGCGTCCGTCCGTCGTCAACAATTTGCTTTAAACAACATCTCCTCATGAACCGCTGAAGGGATTTTGACCAAACTTCACAGGAATCATCCTTATGATGCCCTCTATCAAAGTTGTACAAATTATTCAGATTGGTTAAAAAAGTAGGTCACAGGAGCTAAAAATAGATTTTAAAAATACAAACTTTGAAAATCTTCTTCTGCAAAACTGCAAGGCCTAGAGCTTAGATATTTGGTATGTAGCATCATCTTATGGGCCATTACCAAGATTGTACAAATCATAGCCCTACGGTGATAAATGACCCCGCACCAGGGGTCACTTGTTTTACATAGAGTTATATAGGAAAATCTTTAAAAATCTTCTTCTATGAATCCATTAGGCCTAGAGCTTAGATATTTGGTATGTAGCATCATCTAATGGTTCATTACCAAGATTGTTCAAATCATGACCCTATGGTGATAAATGACCCCGCACCATGGGTCACTTGTTTTACATAGAGTTATATAGGAAAAACTTTAAAAATCTTCTTCTATGAATCCATAAGGCCTAGAGATTAGATATTTGGTATGAAGCATCATCTTATGGTTCATTACCAAGATTGTACAAATCATGACCCTATGGTGATAAATGACCCCGCACCATGGGTCACTTGTTTTACATAGAGTTATATAGGAAAAACTTTAAAAATCTTCTTCTATGAATCCATTAGGCCTAGAGCTTAGATATTTGGTATGTAGCATCATCTTATGGTTCATTACCAAGATTGTTCAAATCATAGCCCTATGGTGATAAATGACCCCGCACCAGGGGTCACTTGTTTAACATAGATTTATATAGGAAAAACTTTAAAAATCTTCTTCTATGAATCCATAAGGCCTAGAGATTAGATATTTGGTATGTAGCATCATCTTATGGTTCATTACCAAGATTGTACAAATCATGACCCTATGGTGATAAATGACCCCGCACCATGGGTCACTTGTTTTACATAGAGTTATATAGGAAAATCTTTAAAAATCTTCTTCTATGAATCCATAAGGCCTAGAGATTAGATATTTGGTATGAAGCATCGTCTTATGGTTTATTACCAAGATTGTACAAATCATGACCCTATGGTGATAAATGACCCCGCACCATGGGTCACTTGTTTTACATAGAGTTATATAGGAAAATCTTTAAAAATCTTCTTCTATGAATCCATAAGGCCTAGAGATAAGATATTTGGTATGAAGCATCATCTTATGGTTCATTACAAAGATTGTTCAAATCTTAGCCCTGTGGTGATAAATGCCCCCGCACCATGGGTCACTTGTTTTACATAGAGTTATATAGGAAAATCTTTAAAAATCTTCTTCTATGAATCCATTAGGCCTAGAGCTTAGATATTTGGTATGTAGCATCATCTAAAGGTTCATTACCAAGATTGTTCAAATCATAGCCCTATGGTGATAAATGCCCCCGCACCAGGGGTAACTTGTTTTACATAGATTTATATAGGAAAAACTTTAAAAATCTTCTTCTATGAATCCATAAGGCCTAGAGCTTAGATATTTGGTATGTAGCATCATCTAATGGTTCATTACCAAGATTGTTCAAATCATAGCCCTATGGTGATAAATGCCCCCGGACCAGGGGTCACTTGTTTAACATAGATTTATATAGGAAAAACTTTAAAAATCTTCTTCTATGAATCCATAAGGCCTAGAGATTAGATATTTGGTATGTAGCATCATCTAATGGTTCATTACCAAGATTGTTCAAATCATAGCCAAACGGTGATAAATGCCCCTGCAATAGGGGTCACTTGTTTTACATAGAGTTATATAGGAAAAATCTTTAAAAATCTTCTTCTATGAATCCATAAGGCCTTGAGCTTAGATTTTTGGTATGTAGTATCATCTAATGGTTCATTATCAAGATTTTTAAAATGGTGGCCCTTTGGAGATAAATGACCCCGCACTAAGTCTTCTCCTCTGAAACCATATTGCCCAGTGCTTATATATTTGGTTTATAATATTGTCAGGGCTAAAATGTTTAAGATTGAGTTATATCAGAATTCTTGTCTGTTTAAAAACCTTGTAATCAGTTGTAGCAATGGTACTCAGGTGAGCGTTTCAGGGCCATCATGGCCCTCTTGTTTTAAGAAAAAATATGTGCTATTGTCGTAACTCTGGCGTCCGTGTTGTTGTCGTCAGGCGTCGTCCGGAATCTTAACGTTGGCCATAACTTCTCTACTATTCCATAAACAACTTTCATTTTTGGTATGCATATTCATCTTGACAAGGCCTATCATGACATATGAAATTTTTTCACCTATTGACTTTGACTTTTAACCTTATTCTTCTAAAACTTTTGAAAACTTTAAAATGCTGTCATTTCAAAACGTTGTCAACAGGGCACTGATATTCCACATGTAAATTCCTTGCAGCAGTACCTTTCCAGCAATGTTAAACTTTTAGACTTTTGACCTTGACCTGTGAACTTTGACCTATTTTTGAAATTTTTAACAAAAAACTTTAATGTTGGCCCTAATTTCTTTACTATTTGACATACAACATTTATTTTTGGTATGCATATTCATCTTTGCAAGGAATATTCAGATACACCTCATTATTTCATCTATCGACCTTGACCTTGACCTTTAACCTATTTTTGCTGCAACTTTTGAAAACTTTAAAATGCCTGTCATTTCAGAACACCATCAGGGCACTGATATTTCACATGTGAATTCCTTGTGGCAAGACCTTTCCATCAATGTTACACTTTTGGACTTTTGACCTTGACCTTTGAACTTTGACCTTTATCTGAAATGCTTAACAAAAAAACATTAATGTTGGTCGTAACTTCTTTACTATTTGACATACATCTTTTATATTTGTTTGCATATTCATCTTGACAAGGGCTATTCAGATATACCTCAATATTTTATATATTGACCTTGACCTTTGACCTTATTTTGCCATAACTTTGGACAAGTTTTATAATAGATATTTATGTGTCATTTTTATTAGCTCGACTATTCGAAGAATATGAGAGCTATTGTAGTCAACCTGGCTTTGGCGTTGGCGTTGGAACTTTTGGTTAAAGTTTTGCGTGCAAGTTACTATCAACCTTATATCTCAATAACCATTTATGGTATTGACTTGAAAGTTTATAAATATATTCAGGGGCATCAGACAACCAAGGTAGATAACTCTTGACTGAATTTAATATGAATTATGGCCCCTTTTTAGCTCGCCTATTCGTAGAATATGAGAGCTATTGTAGTCACCTTGGCATCGGCGTCGGCGTTGGCGTTGCAGCTTTTGGTTAAAGTTTTGCGTGCAAGTTACTATCAACCTTATATCTCAATAACCATTTATAGTATTGACTTGAAAGTTCATGAATATGTTCAGGGGCATCAGACAACCAAGGTAGATAACTCTTGACTGAATTTAATATGAATTATTGCCCCTTTTTAACTTAGAAATTTTGGTTATGCAATAGAAAATTTGGTTAAAGTTTTGCGTGCAAGCTACTATCTAGTTTGTATCACAATAACCATTCATGGTATTGACTTGAAAGTTTACAAATATGTTCAGGGGCATCAGACAAACAAGGTAGATAACTCTTGATGGAATATATTAGAAATTATGGCCCCTTTTTAACTTAGAAATTTTGGTTAAAGTTTTGCATGCAAGGTACTTTCATGGTAATATCTCAGTATCCAGACATGGGATTGATTTGAAACATCTTTAATACGTTAAGGGGTATCATACTTTCATGGTAGATAACTTTTGATGGAATATTTACAAGTTATGGCCCCTTTTTTAACTTAGAAATTTTGGTTAAAGTTTTGCATGCAAGGTACTTTCATGCTAATATCTCAGTATCCAGGCATGGGATTGATTTGAGACATCTTTAATACATTTAGGGGTATCATACTTTCATGGTAGATAACTCTTGATGGAATATGTTACAAATTATTGCCCTTTTTAACTTAGAAATTTTTGGTTAAAGTTTTGCATGCAAGGTACTTTCATGCTTTTATCTCAGAGTCCAGGCATGGAATTGATTTGAAACATCTTTAATATGTTTAGGGGTATCATACTATAAAGGAAGATAACACTTGATGGAATAAATTAAAAAGTATGTCCCCCTTTTAACTTAGAATTTTGGTTAAATTTTTGCAATCAAGCTACTATCCAGCTTATATCTCAGAAATTGCTTGTGGAATTGACTAGAAAGTTAAGGTGTGTCTTCAAGGGCATCAGAAAACCGGAGGATAACTTTTGGACTGATGCAAATTATGGCCCTTTTCTAACTTGGATTTTTGGTTTAAGTTTTGCATGCACAGTGTTATTGTGCTTATGTCTCAGTAACTAGGCATGGGATTGATTTTAGACATCATAAATTTATTAAGGGGTATCAGACTATCAAGGTATATCATTAGCTCACCTGAGCACAAAGTGCTCAAGGTGAGCTTTTGTGATCGCCCGTTGTCCGTCGTCCATCGTCAGTGAGTCCGTGCGTGCGTCCGTCGTCAACTTATCGTTCAAACGACTTCTCCTCCTAAACCACTTGGCCAATTTCAAAATTATTTTGCAGGAAAGTTCCTTGGCAGACTCTCTACCAAAGTTGTTCAAATGGTTTCAGTCCATTGCATAATTAGGTCACAGGAGCTAAAAATAGATTTTAAAAGTGAAATCTTAAAAAAACTTCTTCTCCAAATCCAAAAGGCCTAGAGCTTAGATATTTGGTATGTAGCATTGTCTAATGAACCATTACCAAGATTGTTCAAATCATGGCCCTGAGGTGATAAATGACCCCGCTCCAGGGGTCACTTGTTTTACATAGAGTTATATAGGAAAAACTTTAAAAAAAATTCTACTCTGAAACCATAAGGCCAAGAGCTAAGATATTTGGTATGTAGCATTGTCTGATACACCATTACCAAGATTGTTCAAATCATGGCCCCATGGTGATAAATATATTTTATTAAGGATAAAAATATTTATGTCGTTGCATCACTATTTAGTAGAGTCGGACCTTCCGACTCATGAGTCAGACCTTCTGACTCATCAGTAGAAGTGGGTCAAACTACAATGTGTCCTAAAAATAGATTTCTTTGTTCACATCGGATGGAGGGAGGCTGGGGGCCACCAGCCAATCAAATCAGTACCCACCGATCACGTGTTCTGACAGATCCAATCAGCAGCCGTCTTGGCCAAATGACCCCGTGCCAGGGGTCACTTGTTTTACATCGAGTTATATAGGAAAATCTTTAAAAATCTTCTTCTATGAAACCATTAGGCCTAGAGCTTTGATATTTGTTATGTAGCATTATCTTATGGGTCATTACCAAGATTGTTTAAATCATAGCCCTACGGTGATAAATGACCCCGCACCAGGGGTCACTTGTTTTACAAGGAGTTATATAGGAAAATCTTTAATAACTTTTAAAAGGCCTTAGATATTTGGTATGTAGCATCATCTAATAGGCCATTACCAAGATTGTTCAAATCATAGCCCTACGGTGATAAATGACCCCACACCATGGGTCACTTGTTCTACATAGAGTTACATAGGAAAAACTTTCAAATATCTTCTCCTATGAATCCATGAGGCCTAGAGCTTAGATATTTGGTATGTAGCATCATCAAATGGTTCATTACCTAAATTGTCAAAATCTTGGCCCTATGGTGATGTCTTCAATGCCTATACATCAAGACCCCTCAGGTGAGCGATATAGGGCCTTACGGCCCTCTTGTTTTTTACTATTACTATGAAGGGCAAGAATTTAAATAGATTTCATTTGATTTACCAACAAGCATTTTGAATAGTTGAGCGTGCTGTCCTCTGACAGCTCTTGTTCAATATATTTTTTTATACGCCCATCTTAAGATGGGGCGTATTATGTGAACATTCACGGCGGGTGGGCGTGGAATATTTGTTGTCCGGGCTCTAACTTCAATACCGTTTGCCCAATCCTTTTCAAACTTTCCACACATGTGCATGGCCATAATATCTCGGATGAGTTCGATATCCAGCATTATCGCGTGAATGACTTAGAAGTTATGGCCCTAGATGTACACAAAATACTTGAAATTGTGATTGTCTGGGCTCTAACTTCAATACCATTAGACCAATCCTTTTCAAACTTTCAACATGATTGTTTTAATAAGTAATATTCATTAACTAATGGGATTTAGGAGACAATAGCTTGTTTCTCTGAGCTATTTCTGAGAGTCCCCATACTGTGATGGGCGTATTTTGTGGCAGTCCTGACCCTTGTTTAAAACTTTGTATACTGGTTTGTCATCATATGAACCTGTGCAGGTGTGATTTTGGTCATGATATTTAGGCAAATAAAAACTTTTTTTTTTAAATGTCTTCAAATTTTACAGTTTTGTGTTGATTATAAAAATCTCAATGGATTAGCAATTGTGATTTTTTGTTTACATATTTTACATCTTTGTGTTGTATACATTCTATCCCATGCATAGGTCAAGGTCATCCATCAAGGTCAAAGGTCAAATTTAAAGGGTATGGTAGTTTACCTTTACATTTAAAAGCTTACAGTTTTAGTTGTGATTTTCAAGGTCAACTTTTTTAAATGTTTAACAAAAATATATAACGTTGGCAAAAACAGATGAGCGTTGGCACCCACATGCGGTGCTCTTGTTTTATTTTCATCCTTCCGCTGTCTCATCATTTATAAAAAATTAATATTTTCATTCTGACTCACCATGTAGGAAAACAAATTCTTTTTTCAACCTCAATATTTTCATTTGAATATCATATTTCCTTGGCAAAAAATATGTAACTATATATTTATATCATAATCAGTAATCATAGGTTATAAATTTATTATCAGGTTTTGAACAAAAATCCTGATAATTAGAAAGGGGTACATTGTTGAGCAGACGGACAACAAACATTTCAAACATGATTTTTAGCTCGACTATTCGAAGAATATGAGAGCTATTGTAGTCAACCTGGCTTTGGCGTTGGCGTTGCAGCTTTTGGTTAAAGTTTTGCGTGCAAGTTACTATCTACCTTATATCTCAATAACCGTTTTGGTATTGACTTGAAAGTTTATAAATATGTTCAGGGGCATCAGACAACCAAGGTAGATAACTCTTGCCTGAACTAAATATGAATTATGGCCCCTTTTTAACTTATAAATTTTGGTTAAAGTTTTGCATGCAATAGAAAATTTGGTTAAAGTTTTGCGTGCAAGCTACTTTCTAGTTTGTATCTCAATAACCATTCATGGTATTGACTTGAAAGTTTATGAATATGGTCAGGGGCATCAGACAACCAAGGTAGATAACTCTTGACTGAACTAAATATGAATTATGGCCCCTTTTTAACTTAGAAATTTTGGTTAAAGTTTTGCATGCAATACTTTCATGCTAATATCTCAGTATCCAGGCATGGGATTGATTTGAAACATCTTTAATATGTTAAGGGGTATCATACTTTGATAACTCTTGAATATTTACAAATTATTGCCCCTTTTTAACTTAGAAATTTTGGTTAAAGTTTTGCATGCAAGGTACTTTCATGCTAATATCTCAGTATCCAGGCATGGGATTGATTTGAAACATCTTTAATATGTTAAGGGGTATCATACTTTCATGGTAGATAACTCTTGATAGAATATGTTACAAATTATGGCCCCTTTTTAACTTAGAAATTTTGGTTAAAGTTTTGCATGCAAGGTACTTTCTGCTAATATCTCAGTATCCAGGCATAGGATTGATTTGAAACATCTTTAATATATTTAGGGGTATCATACTTTCATGGTAGATAACTCTTAATGGAATATGTTACAAATTATTGCCCTTTTTAACTTAGAAATTTTGGTTAAAGTTTTGCATGCAAGTTACTTTCATGCTAATATCTCAGTATCCAGGCATGCAATTGATTTTAAACATCTTTAATATGTTTAGGGGTATCATACTATAAAGGAAGATAACACATGATGGAATATATTCAAAATTATGAACCCCCTTTTACTTAGAATTTTAGTTAAATTTTTGCATGCAAGCTACTATTCAGCTTATATCTCAGAAATTGCTTGTGGAATTGACTAAAAAGTTAAGGAGTGTCTTCAGGGGCATCAGAAAACTAAGGAGGATAACTTTTGGACTGAATTTTATTCAAATTATGGCCGTTTTCTAACTTGGATTTTTGGTTAAAGTTTTGCATGCACAGTGTTATTGTGCTTATGTCTCATTAACTAGGCATGGGATTGATTTTAGACATCATAAAAATATTAAGGGGTATCGGACTATCAAGGTATATTATTTTTGACTATTTATATGTACAGGGTATGTGAAGGGCAAGAAGTTAAATAGATTTCATTTGATTTACCAACAAGCATTTTGAATAGTCGAGCGTGCTGTCCTCTGACAGCTCTTGTTTTTGTTAGAATTGAACTATAGATACCTTATGGAAAGAGGAAGATTGGTCACTGTTACTTAAGATGGATTTTTCATTTCCATGAAATTAATTCTTTTAAGTGTGGGGTATTACAATCATTATTTAATAGATTTAGATACCTTACTGGAAGAGATGATAAGATTTTGATTGATTTTCAGGTCATTAGGGTCAAGGTCACTGTAAACACTTGTAAGAATTATAAACATACAATGTAAGTGTTTGGGTGACAAGGATCTTTTATTATGTCAATATGTGTAATGTCATATGTTTGCTTCTACCTCAGGGCTGGAAATAGTCTCCGGTTGCCTAATAGGGGCGACCCTTGAAAACCTGATTTCAGGTCATTTAATCATTTGACATGTTTCTTGTTTATATATATTTTTATTGATCTCATGTTTTCTTCTTACTGATTTATTCCCACTCTTCAAAAAAAAAAAAAAAAGAGAGATATACAAAATAACAAAAAAAACATAAAAAAATAGGATTCTGATTCTTAATGTCTACTTTCATCATATATTAAATGTTTTTTTTTTTTTTTTTTTTTTTTAAAACTCCATTGTTAGTTATTTACAGGAACTTCTGTTGTCATATTAATCCAAAACCTGGGTTCATAAAACAAAAGAAAAGCTGTTCCAGCATATTGAACCTGGAAGAAATGTTTTCAAGGCTGAATTTGAAATTATAATTTAATTTTATTGTGTTTATTGTCGGAATTCTGAATAACAAGCATGATTTATTGTGATCTCTGCTACTCATGTTTCATGCCTTCTCAGAGATGATATCTGAGGTTGATGTTCTAGAATCTCTATTAAAAGATCCCAATCTTTTATTATTATTATTTTATTTTATTTGCCATTTGTCAAAACATTTGCATTTATTATTTTTTATGCTCTGCAAAAGGAGTCGCTTTGTCCATCTATCAGTCCCGTTCATCTGTCCATCCAGCCATCTTAATTTTGTAGGCAGATAGATCAAAATGAAAAGAAGTGCAATGTACAAGAACCATAACTCTGTTTTGAATAATTTAGGAGTTATTGCCCTTTGTTATTTTGTCCAGAGCATAACAGAAAAACTATAAGTGGTATCAAAGTGAAACTTCATAGGTAGATACATCTCATTTAGGAGAAGTGCAGTGTACAAGAACTTTAACTCAATTTTGCCTAATTTAAAAGTTATTGCCCTTTATTATTAGCTCGACTATTCGTAGAATATGAGAGCTTTTGTAGTCACCCTGGCGTCGGCGTTGGCGTTGGCGTTGCAGCTTTTGGTTAAAGTTTTGCGTGCAAGTTACTATCAACCTTATATCTCAATAACCATTTATGGTATTGACTTGAAAGTTTATAAATATGTTCAGGGGCATCAGACAACCAAGGTAGATAACTCTTGACTGAATTTAATATGAATTATGGCCCCTTTTTAACTTTGAAATTTTGGTTAAAGTTTTGCATGCAATAGAAAATTTGGTTAAAGTTTTGCGTGCAAGCTACTTTCTAGTTTGTATCTTAATAACCATTCATGGTATTGACTTGAAAGTTTACAAATATGTTCAGGGGTATCAGACAACCAAGTTAGATAACTCTTGATGGAATATATTACAAATTATGGCCCCTTTTTAACTTAGAAATTTTGGTTAAAGTTTTGCATGCAAGATACTCTCATGCTTATATCTCAGTATCAAGCATGCGATTGATTTGAAACATCTTTAATATGTCTAGGGGTATCATATTTTCATGGTAGATAACTCTTGATAGAATTTGTTACAAATTATTGCCCCTTTTTAACTTAGAAATTTTGGTTAAAGTTTTGCATGCAAGGTACTTTCATGCTAATATCTCAGTATCCAGGCATGGGATTGATTTGAAACATCTTTAATACGTTAAGGGGTATCATGCTTTCATGGTAGATAACTTTTGATGGAATATATTAAAAGTTATGGCCCCTTTTTTAACTTAGAAATTTTGGTTAAAGTTTTGCATGCAATGTACTTTTATGCTAATATCTCAGTATCCAGGTATGGGATTGATTTGAGACATCTTTAATATGCTTAGGAGTATCATACTACAAAGGAAGATAACACTTGATGGAATAAATTAAAAATTATGACCCCCTTTTAACTTAGAATTATGGTTAAATTTTTGCATTCAAGCTACTATCCAGCTTATATCTAAGAAATTGCTTGTGGAATTGACTAGAAAGTTAAGGTGTGTCTTCAAGGGCATCAGAAAACAGGAGGATAACTTTTGGACTGATGCAAATTATGGCCCTTTTCTAACATGGATTTTTGGTTTAAGTTTTGCATGCACAGTGTTTTTGTGCTTATGTCTCAGTAACTAGGCATGGGATTGATTTTAGACATCATAAATATATTAAGGGGTATCAGACTATCAAGGTATATCATTTTTTACTATTACTATGAAGGGCAAGAATTGAAATAGATTTCATTTGATTTACCAACAAGCATTTTGAATAGTCGAGCGTGCTGTCCTCTGACAGCTCTTGTTTTTAGCTCACCTGAGCACAAAGTGCTCAAGGTGAGCTTTTGTGATCGCCCGTTGTCCGTCGTCCATCGTCCGTGCGTCCGTGGGTCCGTGCGTCAGTGCGTCCGTGCGTGCGTCCGTCGTCAACTTTTCGTTCAAACGACTTCTCCTCCTAAACCACTGGATGGATTTTGACCAAACTTCACAGGAATCATCCTTATCATGACCTCTATCAAAGTTGTTCAAATTATTTTGATTGGATGAATAAGTAGGTCACAGGAGCTAAAAATAGATTTTTAAAATGCAATCTTAGAAAATCTTCTCCTGCAAAACTGTAAGGCCTAGAGCTTTAATAATTGGTATGTAGAATGGTCTTATGAACATCTACAAAAGTTGTTCAGATCATGACCCTGGGGTCAAAATTGGCCCCACCCCAGGGGTAATTTTATTTACATAGGCTTATATAGGGAAAATTTAGAAAAATCTTCTTCTCCGAAACCATATGGCCTAGAGCTAAGATATTTGGCATGAAGCATTGTCTAGTGAATCTCTACCAAGTTTGTTCAAATCATGGCCCTGGGGTCAAAATTGGCCCCGCCCCGGGGGTCACTTTATTTAACATAGGCTTATATAGGGAAAATTTAGAAAAATCTTCTTCTCCGAAACCGTATAGCCTAGAGCTAAGATATTTGGCATGAAGCATTGTCTAGTGGATCTCTACCAAGATTGTTCAAATCATGGCCCTTGGGTCAAAATTGGCCCCGCCCTGAGGGTCACTTTATTTAACATAGGCTTATATAGGGAAAATTTAGAAAAATCTTCTTCTCCGAACCGTATGGCCTAGAGCTAAGATATTTGGCATGAAGCATTGTCTAGTGGATCTCTACCAAGATTGTTCAAATCATGGCCCTGGGGTCAAAATTGGCCCCGCCCCAGGGGTCACTTTATTTAACATAGGCTTATATAGGGAAAATTTAGAAAAATCTTCTTCTCCGAAACCGTATGGCCTAGAGCTAAGATATTTGGCATGAAGCATTGTCTAGTGGATCTCTACCAAGATTGTTCAAATCATGACCCTGGGGTCAAAATTGGCCCCGCCCTGGGGGTCACTTTCTTTAACATAGGCTAATAATTGGAACAAATCAAGAAAAATCGTCTTCTCCGAAACCGTATGGCCTAGAGCTAAGATATTTGGCATGAAGCATTGTCTAGTGGATCTCTACCAAGTTTGTTCAAATCATGGCCCTGGGGTCAAAATTGGCCCCGCCCTTGGTGTCACTTTCATTAACATAGGCGAAAATTGGAACAAATCAAGAAAAATCTTCTTCTCCGAAACCGTATGGCCTAGAGCTAAGATATTTGGCATGAAGCATTGTCTAGTGGATCTCTACCAAGTTTGTTCAAATCATGGCCCTGGGGTCAAAATTGGCCCCGCCCCGGGGGTCACTTTATTTAACATAGGCTTATATAGGGAAAACTTAGAAAAATCTTCTTCTCCGAAACCGTATGGCCTAGAGCTAAGATATTTGGCATGAAGCATTGTCTAGTGGATCTCTACCAAGATTGTTCAAATCATGGCCCTTGGGTCAAAATTGGCCCCGCCCTGGGGGTCACTTTATTTAACATAGGCTTATATAGGGAAAATTTAGAAAAATCTTCTTCTCCGAACCGTATGGCCTAGAGCTAAGATATTTGGCATGAAGCATTGTCTAGTGGATCTCTACCAAGATTGTTCAAATCATGGCCCTGGGGTCAAAATTGGCCCCGCCCTTGGGGTCACTTTCTTTAACATAGGCTCATATTGGAACAAATCAAGAAAAATCTTCTTCTCTGGAACCATATGGCCTAGAGCTTAGATATTTGGCATGTAGCATTGTCTAGTGGATCTCTACCAAGTTTGTTCAAATTATGGCCGTGGGGTCAAAATTGGCCCCGCTCAGGGGGTTTCTTTCTTCAGCATAGGCTAATAAAGGAAAAAAATCTAGAAAATTTTCTTCTCTGAAATCATATGGCCGGAAGCTTTGATATTTGGCATGCAGCATTGTTACCTTGATCTTTAACGTATCTTTTGTAACTTTATGGTGGGACATTTTATCTTTACTCAGGTGAGCGGATTAGAGCCCTCTGGCTCTTGTTCATATTAAAATTTTATCCAGATCTCATACAGTATAATAGAGTACCCATCAAGTAACAAAGAGAAGTTCCAGGAGCATCCACCAGTTCTACCGGCACTTATTTTATTTATCTTTAGAATTTTGGGTGTATTTTCTTTTTAAGACAGAATAGTTTTATCTTTTTAAGTTTGGTATAAGGTCTTATTAATGACCCTCTTAACCCTGTAAACACTTATGGCTTTTCAGAATTATTGCCCTTGAATTAGTCAAAATTGCGCATTTTAGCTTTATCAGCAGTCTAAGTCAAACATTTTTTTGATCTTCACTAAACTTGCTGTAAATGTATGTATAAAGGTATAAAATCTTGGTCATGTTCAATAAATAGCAAAATTGTCCTAGGCACTTGAGAGTTATGGCCCTTGAAAAAGCCAAAATTTACCTATTTAGGGGTCAGTAGTCCACCCCAAATCCTCAACTTTATTTATCTTTTGGTAATCAGTGCACTTCCTAGAAAAATGCTTCATTAACTTTGAAAAAATAAATCAATTCAGAATGGATATAATTAGTGCTGGTAAATAAATATTTCCCACATACATTATCATCCAAAAGTTTGTTTAGTATAGTCCACAGTGCAGCAGGAAATAACTTGTTAAAGTACAAAGGTGAAAAATATGTTACTCAGCTGCAATATTTTGCTTGCTTAATTATATATCCCCCCAACCCTTCTGGTAACTTTATGTGGGGCTATCTCTAACAAAGGCTGACATACTGTTCTTGTTTTTCTTTTTAATACAATAATTTTCTGTCAGGAGCATAGCTCTTCATGTTTAAAATATTTGGTACATATGTAAATGTCTTAAGGATGATTTGTCGTGAATAATAATTTCAGGGAACAGCCCTTTTCTTTCAAAGTTATCACCCTTTGGTAAAAAAAAATGTTACCTGCCGCATTATTCTTTTATAAGACTGATAATGAAGTGTCATAAACAAACATTTCTGGGCACAGAGTTATGGCCCTTTATTAAAGAATCTTGTTATCTCCTAATGATTCCATGTCCTTAGCATAATGCTTTATATTTAAAATAGGCTGATGATTATTGATACATGCATCAGTGACTTTAAAACAATGAGTAGAGAACAAAGAGTTTGGGAACAGCCCATTCCTTTCAGAGTTACTGGCCTTGGTTCAAAAACTGTTGCATAGCATAAGTCTCTACATATTTATAGACTGATGCTGTTAGGTACAGGTCTCAATGACTTTCAACGTTTTCTGGGAATGGCACTTTTCAGTAGGGTTTTGGCCCTAGTTAAAAAAAACTGTCTTATGATTTTAAGATAGGCTGATGGGTTTGTGCTTCTGACATCAACAATTTCCCTTAAACAACATTAAATTTTGGTCTTATTGACTTGAAAATGTTGTGTTGGGAACAAAAATCTATGAGAATGCATGGCCCTTTTCTTTATTACAGAGTTAAAATGCCTTTTTTAAAATGTTGCCATCAGTATTACTCTCCTCATATTTAAGAAAGGCATGAAAAAATTTTGATACCTGTACCAATATTGGCAAGAACTTTCTCACAGTTCTGCAACTTCACATGGTCCCACTATGCTCTTTCAAATTGTTGAAGGGGATACTAATTTTCCTTGAAAAAAAATAAAGTCAGAAAGTGTCTTTCATTTTTTATCATCTTAATAATTCTGCATCTTATATAGATATAGCGTGTTGTGTTGAGGTTTATTCAGATTTTGGTAATGTATATCAGTGCTTTCCATTCATTTCATTAATTGTTGGATGAAAGACATGGCAGAATACATTTGTGTTTCTGACTTTGGTCTTGAATAATGACTTTTTTGTGTGTCCTATATTGCATTATTGTTATCATATGAACATGGCTATTTAAATAGATGAGCTTTTCATCCCCAGTAGACACATATTGCTTTTAAGATCTTTTTCTGATGGATTTTTTTATTCCATCATCATATTTGTTAACATATTGCAGGTCCTCAGTCTGAATAGAATTTTGACTTTGGTTTCTGCTGAAATGGACTGGGGCAACCCTATCCCTAAGATTCACTTCACTTATGTTTTAATTTCACATTCTCCAAAAGAGATGGATTAGGAATAACATTTTCGCATTTGCAACATTAACAGTGGACTCATTGTCTGCTCTATCTAGTTCTTTTGATGACTTAAATAATGCAAAATTTTCATTGGAAAAATAAATCATGAACATTATCTTTTTTAGCTCACCAGAGCATAACATGTTCAAGGTGAGCTATAAGAATCATCCTTCGTCCATTGTCGTTTGTCATGTGTCATCAAGAATTGCTTCAAATGACATCTCCACTGAAACCACTAAATAGAAATTGGTGAAACTTGGCAAATATCATCCTTGGGTGAATCTCCACAAAAGTTACTAAAATAAACTTAATCCATGTAGAACTCTGGTTGCCATGGCAGCCAACAGAATTTTACTTTAAAAACTTCAAAAATCTACTCCTCTGAAACCAATGGTCAGAATTTAATTTCCTTTGGCACAAGTGATCACCGCATAGTGCTCTACCATAATTGCTAAAATGAAGTTGATCACTTGAAAGATGAGGCCCCTTGGGGGTTGCCTAGTTTTCTTTTATAGCTTTATATAGCAAATTTTAAGAAAAATTTTCTCTATGAAGCCAATGGCCAGAATTTTATTTCATTTTGCACAAACGGTCACCTCATGACTGTCTACCATAATTGCTAAAATAAAATTGATCCCATGATAAACACAGCCTTCAGATGATTGACTACCACCCCGGTGTAACAGCCCAGATTTTCCCCCCAGTCAGTTTTTTCCCCGGGGAAAAACCTGACCAGTCAGTTTCTTCCCCAACAGCCCAGATTTTCCCCCCAGTCAGTTTTTTCCCCACCCAGTCAGTTTTTTCCCCCCTCTTTTTTAAATTTTTTTTTAAGGTTTCTGAGGTGGGGAAATTCTGGACTAGTCAGTTTTTTCCCCCCTGTCATTTAGATTGTATTGATGGTGGGGAAATTCTTGACCAGTCAGTTTTTACCCCCATATCCTATATATTGTTCGTGATGTTGGGGAAATTCTGGACCAGTCAGTTTTTTCCCCCCTATCAAATATATTATGCGTGATGGTGGGGAAATTTTGGCCTAGTCAGTTTTTTTCCCCCATGTCATTTAGATTGTATTGATGGTGGGGAAATTCTGGACCAGTCAGTTTCTTCCCCCCTATCCTATACAGTCCATTTACGATAATTCGAACAGTCTTCGAACTGATTGAAATGTTCGAAAAATCGTGTCATCCGAATTACCGTGTTTACCTACAAGTGGACAATTTGTGTATTTGTAAGAAATACACGTCGTGACAATTAGTTGGCTTATGATATACATGTATATAAACCCAATTATGTCCTATGTTTTATTTTATTCTTCATAAAAATCATAAATCACATATAAAAGCACAAAATTGTCAATGATAAACAATTATTTACAAGCCTTATTTGTAGCCTGGGCCCTTCACTGAATTACTTGGAAATTGAAAATTACCTATCCCGATTCAGCTATCCTCCTAGCTGACCTGGGCCCTTCAATGAATTACGCGAATAATAAATGGTAACTTTCAAATGCATCTGTAAATCTACAAGTTGTTGTTATTGATGGCGTGATATTGCTCTTGCAGAGCATACGAAAAAAAGTAAAGTGAGGTTCGATCACTCATACTGATATGTATAGATAAATAAAAAACAATCAATTTGTTAACACTCTTGACAATCAAGTGACACCTGTCAACGGTTTGCATCACCTTAAGTGAAATAACCGCCAACCAATTAGCTTTTGTACGTATAGGTGTGAAAAATACGCACGCGTGTAAATTACGATGACACAGCGTCCGAACTATTGTGTCATTGATCAACAACTTGATTGCTTGTTGGACCTGTAATAAAGTTCGAATTGCCGCATTTATCCGAGTAATTGTAAAACGAATTATTGCATTTATTTTATAATTATGAGATATATAGGAGAACTTGACGGGACCGAGACATTTATTCGAATAATGCCGTCAAAACGAAAAATCACATTCCGAATTATCGTAAATGGACGGTATATTGTTTGTAATGTTGGGGAAATTCTGGACCAGTCAGTTTTTTCCCCCTATCCAATATATTGTGCATGATGGTGGGGAAATTCTGGCCTAGTCAGTTTTTTCCCCCGTCATTTAATGTTTGATGGTGGGAAATTCTGTACCAGTCAGTTTTTTCCCCCCTATCATTTAGATTGTATTGATGGTGGGGAAATTCTGGACCAGTCAGTTTTTTCCCCCCCTGTCATTTAGATTGACCTTGATAGTGGGGAAAGTCTTGACCAGTCAGTTTTTTCCCCCCTATCCAATATATTGTGCATGATGGTGGGGGAAATTCTGGCCTAGTCAGTTTCCCCCCCCCCCTGTCATTTACATTGTATTGATGGTGGGGAAATTCTGGACCAGTCAGTTTTTTCCCCCCTGTCATTTAGATTGTATTGATGGTGGGGAAATTCTTGACCAGTCAGTTTTTTCCCCCCTGTCATGTAGATTGAGCATGAAGTCAGGAAAATTTTGGACCAGTCAGTTTTTCCCCCCTATCCTATATATTGTGCTTGATGGTGGGGAAATTCTGGCCTAGTCAGTTTTCCCCCCCCCTGTCATTTAGATTGTTCTTGATGGTGGGGAAATTCTTGACCAGTCAGTTTTTTCCCCCCTGTCATGTAGATTGAGCATGAAGTCAGGAAAATTTTGGACCAGTCAGTTTTCCCCCCCTATCCTATATATTGTGCTTGATGGTGGGGTCCAAATTTTCCGTTATTACATGACAGGGGGAAAAAAACTGACTGGTCAAGACTTTCCCCACCATCAAGAACAATCTAAATGACAGGGGGGAAAAAACTGACTAGGCCAGAATTTCCCCACCATCAAGCACAATATATAGGATAGGGGGGAAAAAACTGACTGGTCCTGAATTTCCCCATCATCAATACAGTGTAAATGACTGGGAGGAAAAAACTGACTAGGCCAGAATTTCCCCACCATCATGCACAATATATTAGATAGGGGGGAAAAAACTGACTGGTCCAGAATTTCCCCACCTCAGAAACCTTAAAAAATTTAAAAAAAAGAGGGGGGAAAAAACTGACTGGGTGGGGAAAAACCTGACTAGTCAGTTTCTTCCCCGGGGAAAAACTTGACTAGTCAGTTTCTTCCCCGGGGAAAAACCTGACCAGTCAGTTTCTTCCCAGGGGAAAAACTTGACCAGTTAGTTTTTTCCCCGGGGAAGAAACTGACTGGGGAAAAACCTGACTGTTACACCGGTAACTTAAATTTTTTTTCTATCTGAAACTTGAATCTGGTTCCTGTTGCAAGTAGTAATATAAAGTGATTTGAATGGCTCTATATATAAATAAGCTTATGAAATCTGGTGAGCGATCTAGGGCCACCATGGCCCTCTTGTTTAACTAGATGGACCCCTCATCTTTTAGTTACCCCCAAGTTACAGCACACAATAGAAATACCAGATCAGACTAAAAGCATTTATAAGGCTACTTTTTGGCCCTGTCTATAGATTTTGTTCTGTGAAAATAACTTGAAGGTCAAATTTAAATTAAAAAAAAAAAAAAAAAAAAAAAAAAAAACATTGGTTTGGAGTCCAATGTAGAACCATGTTTGATTGAATTTCATGTGTAATGATGAATATATTGTAGGCAATGCCAGTGGTCCAAGTCTGGAGCATGAGGTGGCTAGGAGGAAAGTGGAGAGGGTGTCCACAGAGTTCTGGTTCTACATCCGGAGTGAACTTGAGCGTCTGAAGGGCCAGACAACAGAGAGCCTCATCGTGAAGCAGATCAATCAGATCCTGGCCGACAGTGCCGACTACCAGAAGTAAGTCATTGGACTGTAAAATCATTAATCTGGTCTCACATATTCTCCTGTATACACTGATTATATGCCTGTGAATAAACAGAGGGTGTTTGCTTGGTTTGATGTAAATATGCCCAATACTTCATTAAGAGATTTGAAAATTTTGATATTTAAGCATGCAGACAGGAACTGTTAGTATTTCATATTCACAAAATTTTAACTTTGGCCTTCATTTTGACCCATTTTTCAAGGTTAGAAGCTTTGCTATCCTTATACCTTACTTCTTTTAACAAGTTTTTTTAAGATTTTTACCGTCCCCTGTGGTGAGATGTCGTGGATCCAGTTGCTGGCTGCAACATACATACATAAGTCATAAAAAAAGGGGGGGGGGGGGGGGGGGGGGGTACAAGTACAGCTCCCTTGTTTGGCATTCAGCATATAATAGTAGTTCAAGGATAATGTGACTTGGTGGGGTATCATGCTACATGTCTATGGCGCGATACTGCAGTGTGGCTGCACTATATTTGTCTGAAGTAGACATCATCTCCAAATGACTAAAATTCTGTTGGTGGGACGTTAAACCCAACAAACAAACCTGCTCTTGACGTAAACTTCCATTATGACTTTTGTCAAAAGGCTTGTTAGAAACTTTAGGAAGAATAAACAGATCAAGGTACCCATTGTGTTTTGTTCATCATCTTCCCTTCTCTCCCAAAAGTCACAAATATTAATGATTATAATAAGACCCTTGTTAAAAGTTATCGTTAGATAATATAATTAATCCCCCGCTGCGAAGTGGGAGGGGGGTTATAGGAATTGCCTTCGTCTGTCTGTGCGTCCGTAACGTTTTCGTGTCTGCTCCATATCTCCTATACCACTTGAAGGATTTTCATGAAACTTGCCTCAAATGTAAACCTAGTTGAGACGATGTGCAGAACACAGGTGGCTGCCATGTAGGCTCAAGGTCAAGGTCACACTAGAAGGTTATGAGTTTGAACCTTCAATTTTGTGTCAGCTCCATATCTCCTATACCCCTTGAAGGATTTTTAATGAAACTTGCCTCAAATACAAATATAATTGAGATGATGTGCAGAACACAGGTGACAGTCATGTTGGCTCAAGTTCAAGGTCATATTTGATGGTTCAGTGTTCATTCCTGGATATTTTTGTTTCCATGCTATATTTTCTGAACAACAGAAAGTTTTTCATAAGTCAACTACATCAAAATGTTGGCAGAAGCAGGGCAATTTCCATTAGAGGAAAAACATGTCTCCTCTGTCAGCGGCGGGGGATATAGCTGTCCTTTGGACTGTCTTGTTTTTATATGGATATATACTTTAGACAATTACTGCTAAATAGGCAACATATCATTTGACATGCAGGCAAAATTTAATGATAGGTGAAATTTAATGTATAAAAGGCTTTTGAATGAATTTTGTAATCCTGTGATTAATTTTTTCTTCAGTTATTTCTAATTAATGAACTTTCTCCCACACATTGTGATGCTCATCTTGTAAACATGTAGGCCTAATGCATTGTGATTTTATACAGAGAGATTTTCAGTTGATAGCTGAATGGTTTTTGGAGTGCGTGTTGGAGAGATGAAACAGCTTGTTAGGTAGATATCAGATGGGATTGGAAACTTCACATCCATGTTTGATATCATTTTAGTATCATTTATCATTTTATCCAATTTCATTATGAATCAATAGATCGCCTGACTTGTAGGGGGATATTTGTTTGTCAGGATATCATTGGTGCATAATTGGAGCTCTACAAAGCATGTGATAGATGAGGTATAGAAGATGGATTTGATTTGGAGGAGATGAAAGGGAGAGAGGTCTGCTGCATGTTACATCTGTATCTGATACTGTCATGGGGCAGACAATAAATCAGATATTAAAGACATGTCGGTCAAGTTTACTTACTTATTACATGTCATTGATTTCCAAGAGTAGTCACAAAATGAAATAGGCCATCACACTACATAATGTATAGGTTAGTTTGTTATAGTTACCACACAAATCCACTATTTACACCATGTAAAACCATTTTGAAGCCAGATCAAATTGAGAGCATTTTTTTTCCCCGTGGTTCTAGATATTCATTCCTGGTTAAGTGGACTGTCCCTGGCTGCCATTTTGTTAGAGTGGGCCGGGCCTGTCTTGGGAGTGGGAGGTTGTTGGTTTGAACGTTCAACAGCGACATATCAAAGTCATTACAAAATGGGATTTGGAGCTCCTTGCTTGGTGCTTAGAATATATACAGGGTGGTTCCCAATCTCATTAAAATCATCTCTTTGTTTTCTCTCCCATAGTCTACGCTACCAGGTCTGACAACATCCCATGGAAGGGAATCTTAAGTCAACCTTTAGGTCATGAATATTTATAAGAAAAGGATATTGAAATTGTCCAATCAGATTGCACATTCAGACCATTTGCATTTGAAATTAGACTGTAACCTTGGAGGTATCCCCAAATTTAATTTTTTCCATTTTTCCAAGCATTTTAGTGCCAGCAATATGATTGGCTAATCAAAAAGGTCACTTTGATTCAACCTTTTATTTATTTCATCAGATCCTACCAAGCCAGTGTCAATTATATTGTTGGCCGGGTGTCAGGAAATTGCATGATACTGCAGTATGGCAGCACTATATCTGTCTCAAGTAGACATAGTCTCTAAATGATTGAAATACTGTTGGTGGGACATTTTAAGGGCCATATTTGTCAAGCTTTAACTTAAAATTTATATTGTTTATCATTTTCTGACATCCAAATTACTGTAGTTTGCTTTTCTAGCTCATTGATTACAAGAGTTTTAAGAAGAATCTAATAATTGCATATAAATTGCGCTTATCATATATTTTGGATAATAATTAAGAAATTCTCTAAATCTATCTCTGGTACATCATAAATGTTATTCATTTAATACAGTAAAGTCACACATCAATTGTAGAATATAAATATGTCATTTTGTGTAAGTGTTTATGGTTTTAATGCTTACTTGAATATTTCAGAACGTTAAAGACGGATTTTTGGACTTTAGAGAATGAAGTGGATGATTTGGGTAACTGGAGATTAAAGGAGTCTAAAAAAATGTCAGACCTAGTGCAGAGAAGGTTCGAGTACCTACAGGTGGGTAAAGTGATGATGATGATGATGATGATGATGATGATGATGGTGGTGGTAGTGGTAGTTTGAACAGGAACCAATTAAAGGGATTAATTGAAAATGTTAGAACATTTTCTCCAAACAATTTCAATAGAAACTAATTTTAACTATAACTGTATTAATTGTACTACAGTTTAACAGGTAGCTTGTAAAATGCAGCTAAATTTCCAAAATGTCATTAAATAATTCATTTTTTTTATTCCCATCTTTAACAACCACAAATCTAATTGGCTTTTGTGGTGCACACATGACCAGGGACAAGTTTGACTTTTAACTCACTGTCACCAGAACCCAAAGGACTGTTCAAAGGCGAAGAAGATGGTGTGTAACCTTGGGAAGGGATGTGGGTTTGGCTGCCAGCTTCACCATGTCACCTACTGCATGATGATGGCGTATGCCACAGAACGCACCCTGGTCCTGGAGTCTGAGGGCTGGAGGTACGCCAATCGCGGCTGGGAGACAGTGTTCCAGCCACTGAGTACCACGTGCACCTCCAGGCATGGGAAAGATACAGTGAAATGGGGACGTGAGTATTCTATGATGGCCCTTGTTTCTGTTCTTTATACATATATATATTTTCTAAAATTTTGCATTTTTATACCCATGAGATGGAAATAGAATGAGATCATTCATCTGACTTTGCATCCCCCTTGACTTCAAGTAGAAATAGTGGTTCTCCTGAAAAATTTAAAACATTCTTACTGTGTCAGGACAGGTAGCTTTGGATTGTATAGGGAATGGAGTCAATGCTATCGTCACTAGAAACAATCAAAGCGCTCTAGGTACTGAGAGACCATCGGAAGAATTTACTTGAAAGAGCTTTTAATTTCAATCTAGCATTTCAGCATGGTTTAACAAGATACATAGTGGTAAAGGTCATATGGCACCAAAACCTTTACACCTTTATTATCAAATCAGCAGAACTTGATTTTTGTTTCACGATACCTCGCCGGCAGTCTCCCAGTGCTTTTAGTGCTTTGATTTGTTTCATAATGATTCATTCATAAGTTGCATACCTAATGATACCTTACTTCAGTAGTACATTCTATTTTTCTGAGTGATACAGAGCAGTAAGACCAGCTGCGGTAATTATTATAATCATCAATGCCTGTTTTTGATTTTCCACTACATAAGGCTTATACTGCAATCAGTTTAAAGAACTGGCCTTAGGGGTTTTAATAGGAACCTATTAATGATATAGTTATAGTGACAGGGTATTCTGTAAATCAGTGATGACTCTAGTTAATTTAATACATAGTACATAGTCATTGATGTTCAAATGAGCTATAACCAACAAAAGTCACTAAAAGTTGTACTAGTCATTTCCCTATTTGGTACATATTGTAGATTTTGTCAAAATGAGTCTATATGAGGGAAAGGGTCAAAATGAGTCTATATGAGGGAAAGGGTCAAAATGAGTCTATATGAGGGAAAGGGTCAAAATGAGTCTATATGAGGGAAAGGGTTAATGTAATTCCTGCAGAGAACTTTTTAGGTGGGGAGGTAGATAGGGATTTTTTTTTACATCTCTGACAATGGCAAAGACATATTATTAAGATTAATGAAGTCTTCATTAAACATTGTTTTGTTTCACATGTTTGAATGAAAACTGCAAAGGACATCTCTGATTCAGTGACATGGAAACAGCAGAAAGAAGAGAATGAGCTAAGTTGACAGAAAGAGTGAAATCAGTTACTGAAAATAAGAATTTGTCAGTCTGGTCTTAAACAAAATTGAGTTGGTCAGAGCACAGCAATCAAACATATTGTGTCTTAAGCCAACTAAAACAATTATTAATAATGAATACAATGTAGATATCAGTAACAGTAAAATAATAAGGATTGGGGTCCATTGTTCAAATATGTAATATTGGATTTTTCACTGTAGTGCTATTACCTACTGCAGTGTGGCAGCCCTGTATCTGAGTCATACAGACAGTCACCAAGTAACTTAAATACTTATCGATAAGATCTAGAACCCCACAAACAAACAAACAATTTAGATAAATATGAAGATCAATCAAACAGTGAGTGCATTGAGCAATAAATGAACCTCTGGAACATTAGGTCACAAAAATATTGATCAAAGCGCAAACTGTAGTAATTTGTTCTTACAGAAAAGTCCAGTGGGGGAATTGATAATTTTTTTCAGTCATTTTGGGGAAATGGTGATCAATCTCAGTTATGAAAATGAAAGAAGACAAGCACAGGATTACTTGGAAATTTATATTATTTGTACTGGTATTTCAATGTACCTTTAGCTTTGTCAGGAAACCTGAGGGTCTAGATAATATATTGGGGTACTAGATTTTTTCTCGAGGCTTTTTGGTGTTTAATGTACTGACCATAATAAATTGAGAATAGAATTCATCAAACATCTTCTAGTCAGCTTTGAAGTACATTAAACTTTTGAAGTAACCTCTTTACTATTCTACTGCCGGTATTTTTCAAGGCCATTTTTCCTCTACAAAGAAAAGCACTTTGTCATCTTGCTGAGTGGTCAGAACTTGGGAGCAGGAGGTCATATGTGTGATACTGCAGTGCGGCAGCTCTATTTTAAAGGAGACAGTCTAGAAATGCCTGAAATATTATTGATGGGACACTCAACCCAACAACAAACAATCATTATCTTATACATGGTCTATCAATCCTTGGTATCACTGCCAGACTCTCCTTGCCCATCTGAGGAATTTGGTTAACACATCCGGTCCAGACACTTGGAGAGCTTATGCTGTAAAGCACATTAACAGGAGGTTTTATTATCCCCACCCTGCGCTAAGGATAAGTTATTGATAGTCTGACGATCCTTAATACATTTAAGCTTCAATGAAGAGTAGATGCTGTAGCTGAAAATGTCTCCCCTGGTGGTGATATAGGGATGTAGGGAGGTAAAGCAATACATTGGTTTCCTGTACATCTAATGGAATGGATGCTGTCCTGTGTCAGGTTGTCCGTACTGCATTCAGATGTATCATAATATAACTGATGAAATGCATAGCTAGGATTTTGTGGCCATAATAATGTGTTTCTTGTATAAATTGCTCTTAAAATATCTGCCTACCATTCCATATGTGAAAATCATAACAGAATGCCCAGTAGTATAGAACAAGTGAGTGACATGCAGCCTGGTTAGGTTTTAATTTGCCTAAGGCTGTTTCCGTACTCAAAATTCAGATTTTGGATGAACAGGCATGGATCCTTATACACATGTTTTCTTGTATTATTATGTCTCAACCCATATTCATATAGGGGAGACATATTGTTTTAGTTGTTTGAGTTGCCTGTCTGTCTGTCCGTCTGTCTGTCACACTTTTTGTCTGGAGCACAACTCAGAAAGTATCAAAGCTATTTACTTGAAACTTCACAGCTGGATAGATCTCATTGAGGGGATAGACCTCACACAAGAGAATTGCTGTGTACAAGAATCTTAATTCTGCAAATCATATTTTTGGAGTTATTGCCTGTTATTTTAATTTCATATTCAATAAGGTTTTGTCCAGAGTATAACGCATGCACTATGAGACATACATAGGTTGGTAGCCATTATGGATGAGAATTGCAGTTCACAAGAGCATAATCCCTTTCAAAGGTTTCAAGTTAGATATTTTCCCTTTCTATACAATTTTGGGTCCTTAAGGTAACTCCAGTGTGACTCATGCTATTGAAATTAAATTTCATTTATGTCATCCTAATTATTCTTTTACATGTGAAAAAAATAATGTACTCCTGTTTTCAAGTCAGCAAAAGTGAGCTAATGTTTTGGTAACTGAAATCATGGTAGATCTACTTTTTCAAAGCAATTAAAGCATATAAAATCACTGTGTGCCTCAGTGTATGTGTTTATGTGTGGGGATGGGGGGTGGGGGGAGACATCAGTTTTCTATGAAAACAAATCTCTAGTTTGATATATTGTTTACCACAATTCTGACAAAGCCCAAAATTTACCAGTTTTGGGCTTGCTGGCTCAATGACTTCAGTACCTTGAGTTATCAAGGAGTAGTACCGAAAAACTTGGTCAGAATTTAGCATTCCCTTAAATATTGATGGACTTACCTATTAGCGAGTGGTTTTAAAACAGCACATTCACAGTTGATTGGTCAAAATAAACAAGAAATGTTTGTGAAACATATATGCCCCCCTCATATGCCATAATATATATATAGCTATATTACATGCAAGGAGTTTGCCTTCATAATGTTGGCTTGTCACAAAAAATTCTCAAACTTCAAAAATTTGAGTGAAAATATAATGTGCTAAAATGTGGAACTAAACATTTACTGAAATAAATGGGCTGGAGAAATATTTACACAAGTCCATAAAGGTTTAAGTGAAAGAACATTGTCATTCCTATTGATATGCAACAAATGTAAAATATTTGAAGCAAAGGTTTTCAGCTGGACAATGCTTCCTTAACACAATGTACTGACCCCTAAAGTCCATAGAGGTCTTCTTTATTAATTACTATTAAGTATATGTTAAAACCAGACACAATGAGAGTTTGAGTTATTAGTCAGACAGTGCTTAAATCGTACAAAATATTTATAAGAATTGAAAACAGGGTTTTCTACATTTATAAGCAACAACTACATGAGGTTAGGACCTTAAGAGTAAAAATAAAATAGAAGTTATCACTTGGGCAAGACATTTATATAATGAAAATATATCAACATGTGACATTGACCTTTGAGGTATTGACACCAAAATTAATAGGGGTCATCTACTAATCATAAGCAACAACCACATGAAGTTTGAGACTTAAAGGTCAAATAGAACTTAAGTTATCACTCCGACAAGGTCTGGTATTATACATACACAACATGTGACCTTGTGACCTTGACCTTTGAGGTCAAATAGAACTTAAGTTATCACTCGGACAAGGTCTGGTATTATACATACACAACATGTGACCTTGTGACCTTGACCTTTGAGGTAATGACACCAAAATCAATACGGGTCATCTACTAATCGTGAGCAACAACCACAAGAAGTTTGAGACTTAAAGGTCAAATAGAACTTAAGTTATCACTCAGACAAGGTCTGGTATTATACATACACAACATGTGACCTTGACCTTTGAGGTAATGACACCAAAATCAATATGGGTCATCTACTAATCATGAGCAACAACCACATGAAGTTTGAGACTTAAAGGTCAAATAGAACTTAAGTTATCACTCGGACAAGGTCTGGTATTATACATACACAACATGTGACCTTGACCTTTGAGGTAATGACACCAAAATCAATAGGGTCATCACTAATCATGAGCAACAACCACAGAAGTTTGAGACTTAAAGGTCAAATAACTTAAGTTATCACTCGGACAAGGTCTGGTATTATACATACACAACATGTGACCTTGACCTTTGAGGTAATGACACCAAAATCAATATGGGTCATCAACTAATCATGAGCAACAACCACATTAAGTTTGAGACTTAAAGGTCAAATAGAACTTAAGTTATCACTTGGACAAGGTCTGGTCTACCGACAGACCGACGGACCTACAGACCTAGGGACCGACCGACATGAGCAAAGCAATATACCCCCTCTTCTTCGAAGGGGGGCATAAAAAATAAATTCTACTCTCCCTTGTATATGTTGGTGAAGTCTTTGTTTTCTGACAAATAAACTTGGCCATTGCAGCAGTCATAGAAAAGGATACTGCTATTTTTAGCTCGACTATTCGAAGAATATGAGAGCTATTGTAGTCACCCCGGCGTCGGCGTTTCAGCTTTTGGTTAAAGTTTTGCGTGCAAGTTACTATCAACCTTATATCTTAATAACCATTTATGGTATTGACTTGAAAGTTTATAAATATGTTCAGGGGCATCAGACAACCAAGGTAGATAACTCTTGACTGAATTTGATATGAATTATGGCCCCTTTTTAACTTAGAAATTTTGGTTAAAGTTTTGCATGCAATAGAAAATTTGGTTAAAGTTTTGCGTGCAAGCTTCTATCTAGTTTGTATCTCAATAACCATTCATGGTATTGACTTGAAAGTTTATGAATATGTTTAGGGGCATCATACAACCAAGGTAGATAACTTTGATGGAATATATTAAATTGGCCCCATATATCTCCAATTGATTTGAAACATCTTTAATATGTTTAGGGGTATCATACTTTCATGGTAGATAACTCTTGATAAAATATGTTACAAATTATTGCCCCTTTTTAACTTAGAAATTTTGGTAAAAATTTTGCATGCAAGGTACATTCATGCTAATATCTCAGTATCCAGGCATGGGATTGATTTGAAACATCTTTAATATGTTTAGGGGTATCAT
Source organism: Solen grandis (assembly GCA_021229015.1). Classification (NCBI taxonomy): domain Eukaryota; kingdom Metazoa; phylum Mollusca; class Bivalvia; order Adapedonta; family Solenidae; genus Solen; species Solen grandis. Next base: position 67,570,740 of record CM037784.1, read on the forward strand.
ACTTTCATGGTAGATAACTCTTGATAAAATATGTTACAAATTATTGCCCCTTTTTAACTTAGAAATTTTCTAATATCTCAGTATCCAGGCATGGGATTGATTTGAAACATCTTTAATATGTTTAGGGGTATCATACTTTCATGGTAGATAACTTTTGATGGAATAGATTAAAAATTATGACCCCCCTTTTAACTTAGAATTTTGGTTAAATTTTTGCATTCAAGCTACTATCCAGCTTATATCTCAGAAATTGCTTGTGGAATTGACTAGAAAGTTAAGAAGTGTCTTCAAGGGCATCAGAAAACAGGAGGATAACTTTTGGACTGATGCAAATTATGGCCCTTTTCGAACTTTGATTTTTGGTTTAAGTTTTGCATGCAGAGTGTTATTGTGCTTATGTCTGAGTAACTAGGCATGGGATTGATTTTAGACATCATAAAAATATTAAGGGGTATCAGACTATCAAGGTATATCATTTTTATGCTCACCGAAGGTGACGCATATAGTCGCCGCTTCGTCCGTCCGTCCGTCCGTTCGTCCGTCTCACTTTCCTTGTCCGGACTATTTCTCAGGAACTAACGGCTTGAATTCAACGAAACTTTATGGGAAGCTTTATTACCAAGAGGAGATGTGCATATCCTCAGCATGACCCGGTTCCTAAATTTTTCAAAGAGTTATGGCCCATTGACTTTTCAGCCTATAGTACATATTGCATGATTCTTGTCCGGGCTATTTCTCAGGAACTAATGGCTTGAATTCAACGAAACTTTATGGGAAGCTTTATTACAAAGAGGAGATGCGTATATCGTCAGCATGACCCGATTCCTAAATTTTTCAAGGAGTTAAGGCCCCTTGACTTTTCGGCCTATAGTACATATTGCATGATTCTTGTCCGGGCTGTTTCTCAGGAACTAATGGCTTGAATTCAACAAAACTTTATGGGAAGCTTTATCACCAAGAGTAGATACGCATATCGTCGGCGTGACCTGGTTCCTCAATTTTTCACAGAGTTATGGCCCCTTGACTTTTTGGTCTATAGTTCATGTTGCATGATTCTTGTCCGGGCTATTTCTCAGGAACTAATGGCTTGAATTCAATGAAACTTTATGGGAAGCTTTATTACCAAGAGTAGATATGCATATCGTTGACGTGACCTGGTTCCTCAATTTTTGAGAGAGTTATGGCCCCTACTACCATGTTGTTGACTGATATTCATGTCATTTGCCTAATTTAACAGGAGATATCATTTAAACAAAACCCCACAAAATTCAATATGCTAGTAATGTCAATCTTAATCATGTCAGCTAATTGTTGTTTAGGCCATTATACACTATTTCAAATATCTAGTCATATGTCAAGAGTGTTGGTTAACCTCTTTGATATGAGCACACATTGAAATGTATGACTTAATTTTCAGTAGTATAAAAACTTTAAAAAAATCAATGAAAGATCTGATGAGTAACACATATTATCATATTATATAGTAAACTGTTACTAAGTCTCCAAATTCGAGTTGGTAAAACATCTCATCTGATGAGGAGAATAGATATGATTTAGGAATGGGGATTTCAACAGCTTTGAGCTGAAAGGTCCTAAGTAAAATTTTGGGGGTGGGGCCTGACCCCTGTGTGATCTTGGGGGACATCAAAGTATTTACCATTTTATCTTCTGTCTCATCAAAAGGAACAAGAATATATAATATGGTTTACTGTTTAGAGAGCTTTTTTTTTACCTTTTTTTATGCTCACTGAAGGTGACGCATATAGTCGCCGCTTTGTTCGTCCGTCCGTTCGTTCGTCCGTCACACTTTATTGTCCGGACTATTTCTCAGGAACTAACGGCTTGATTTCAACAAAACTTTTTATGTGAAGCTTTATTACCAAGAGGAGATGCGCATTACCTGGATTCTATACATGATAAGCATGTGCTGATCCCATTCCAGTCCTTAACATATCCTCCCACCCATTGACCAAGGCCTTATTTGTAACAATGACGTTCTTCGGGGAGCATCTGTCAGTTATACTGACTTTCTTGTTGACTATTATTATGTACAGGGTATGTGAAGGGCAAGAATTTAAATAGATTTCATTTGATTTACCAACAAGCATTTTGAATAGTCGAGCGTGCTGTCCTCTGACAGCTCTTGTTCATAAATGCACTTAGGGAAATTCTGGTTAAATATAGAATATGGTGTCCCTGAAGCAGGTGCTTGCCACTCTGTAATATGGTGTCTCCCCCAGTCTCGGGTAGGGAATTCGGAAGTGCTATTACTGGTAAATGTTTCAGCATGTGAAATGAATGAATGGGCAAAGAGTGAATATTGCCGTGATGAAGAAACCACCCATTTATTATGGATTCACCTGTGGCGGGCGGGTGGGCGGCGTCCAGTGATGATGTCCGCTCTCTAACTCAAACAAATGTGAGCTGATCCTAACCATACTTGGTCACAATGTATATGGGCACAAAATCTTGGTTCCTTTTGATAACCAGCCATATTCTCCCAGACACTCCAGAGTTATGGCCCTTGAATTTATGAAAAATGGTCAAATTGACATTGTCCGCTCTCTTACTCTAACAAGCATGAACTGATCTTTACCAAACTTTGTCACAATGTGTATTGGCACAGTATCTCATTCAAGTATGAAAAGCAATCAGAATATCCCACTTTAGAGTTATGACCCTTGAATTGATAAAATGACAGGACGGGCATATCTTGCAATAACCAGCTCTCTTGTTTCACATTCATGGAAAGTTGTATTGGCTGACCATTTGTCTGTAGATGGGTATTGATAGGGGTAATACTCACAGATAGTTTTAAATACAATTCTTAGTCAATGACTGTGAATGAGCTGCTTTAAGGGGCGTATCTGAGTGTAAAAAGGTAAAGTCAGTGCATTTACCAGGACATATGGACCAAATGATATAGGGGTGTCATGGTTCATTGTAAGGGTAAATGATTGTATCTGAGGTTGTGGGTTTGAGGGTAAGTGATTATGTCTGAGGTTGTGGGTTTGAGGGTAAGTGACTGTGTCTGAGGTTGTGGGTTTGAGGGTAAGTGACTGTGTCTGAGGTTGTGGGTTTGAGGGTAAGTGACTGTGTCTGAGGTTGTGGGTTTGAGGGTAAGTGTCTGAGGTTGTGGGTTTGACCTTAATTTTATGTTAGAATCACTCATTGCCTTTCCTGGCACATAGTAACTGTTGAGAATTATTAATATAAGTCAAAAGAATTGTCATATATAAAAATAAGTTAAAATTAAGTATAAAATATAATATGTTGTATTGCAGCTGAGTCCACAATAAGTAAAGCACAGGTTGTGGAGATGCCTATAATCGACAGCCTCCATCCTAGACCCCAGTCTCTCCCCTTGGCTATCCCAGAGGATCTGGCAGACCGACTCATCCGTGTCCATAGCGACCCATCAGTGTGGTGGATTGGACAGTTTGTCACATACCTCATGCGACCACAGCAACATTTAAGAGAAGATCTTGAAGAGAGTCAAAAAAGACTTGGGTTTAACAATCCTATTGTGGGGTATATATCTTTTTTTTTCTTTTTAAGCTCACCTAAGCATAACAATGTGCTCATGGTGAGCTATTGTGATCGCCTTTTGTCCAGTGTGGGTGCATCTGGCGTCAACAATTCCTTTAAACAACATCTCCTCCTAAACCGCTAAATGGATTTTGACCATATTTCACAGGAATCATCTTTATGATGCCCTCTATCAAATTTGTTCAAATTATTTTGATTGGTTGAAAAAGTAGTTCACAGGAACTAAAAATAGATTTTAAATGCAAACTTTGAAAATCTTCTTCTGCAAAACTGCAAAGCCTAGAGCTTAGATATTTGGTGTGTAGCATTGTTTAGTGCACCTCTACCAAGTTTGTTCAAATGATGACCCTGGGGTCAAAATTGGCCCCACCCCCACCCCAGGGGTCACTTGATTTTACATAGGCTTATATAGGAAAATCTAGAAAAATCTTCTTCTCAGAAACCACAAGGCCTGGAGTTTAGATATTTGGTGTGTAACATTGCTTTATGGATATCTACCAAGTTTGTTTAAATAATGGCCCTGAGGTCAAAATTGGCCCTGCCCCAGGGGTAACTTGATATTACATAGACTTACATAGGGAAGACTTTTCAAAGATATCCTGTCAGAAACCACAAGATCATGGGTTTAGATATTTGGTTTGTAACCTGGCCTTGTGGACCTGAACCAAGTTTTAAAATCATGGCCCAGAGGGTCAAATTTAGTCCCACGCTAGGGTTAACTTTTTTTTTTTACCACATGTAAAATTTTTGTGTGGAATTAAGATTATATTGCTGTTCTTTTGCATGGATTTTGTATTCCGTATGAGCGATTCAGGGCCATCTTGGCCCTCTTTTTTTTAGCTCACCTGAGCACAAAATTGGCCCCGCCCCAGGGGTCACTTGATTTCACATAGGCTAATATAGGAAAAACAAAAAATCTTCTTCTCCGAAACCACAAGGCCTAGCCTTTTGATTTTTGGTTTGTAGCATGATCTAATGACTCTCTACCAAGATTGTTCAAATTATGACCCTGGGGTCAAAATTGGCCCTGCCCCAGGGGTCACTTGATTTAACATAGGCTAATATAGAAAAAAACTTGAAAAATCTTCTTCTCAGAAACCACAAGGCCTCGAGTTTAGATATTTGGTATGTAGCATGGTCTTATGACTCTCTACCAAGATTGTTCAAATTATGACCCTGGGGTCAAAATTGGCCCCGCCCCAGGGGTCACTTGATTTAACATAGGCTGATATAGGAAAAAAACTTGAAAAATCTTCTTTTCAGAAATCACAAAGCATGGAGTTAAGATATTTGGTGTGTAGCATTGTCTAGTTGATCTCTACCAAGTTTGTTCAAATCATGACCCTGGGGTCAAAATTGGCCCCACCCCAGGGGTCACTTGATTTAACATAGGCTAATATAGGAAAAACTTGAAAAATCTTCTTCTCAGAAACCACAAGGCCTGGGGTTTAGATATTTGGTGTGCAGCATTGTCTAGTAGATCACAACCAAGTTTGTTCAAATCATGGCCCTGGGATCAAATTTGGCCCCACCTAGGGGTCACCTGATTTTACATAGGCTAATATAGAAAAAGCTTGAAAAATCTTCTTCTCTGAAACCACAAGGCCTAGCCTTTTGATTTTTAATATGTAGCATGATTATGACCCTGGGGACAAAATTGGCCCCGCCCCAGGGGTCACTTGATTTAACATAGGCTAATAGGAAAAAAACTTGAAAAATCTTCTTCTCAGACACCACAAAGCATAGAGTTTAGATATTTGGTGTGTAGCATTGTTTAGTCGATTCTTACCAAGTTTGTTCAAATCATGACTCTGGGGTCAAAATTGGCCCCGCTCCAGGGATCACTTGATTTTACATAGACTTATATTGAAAAAAAAAACTAGAAAAATCTTCAAGGTCTGGAGTTTATATATTTGGTATGTAACATGGGCTAATAGACCTCTACCAAGTAGAGTGTGGTAGTGTGTAGCATTGTCTAGTCGATTCTTACCAACTTTGTTCAAATCATGACCCTGGGGTCAAAATTGGCCCTGCCCCAGGGGTCACTTGATTTTACATAGCCTAATGATACCAGGTGAGCGATCCAGGGCCATCATGGCCCTCTTGTTTTCCTTTCTGTCTATCTAAAGATATGTACTTCTTGAGCACTTGTTTACTTTTAAAAGATGATGAGTGTATTGTCATTTTCCTTGGGGGAAAATAAAACTCTTTCAATGAATCCGTGCAGGTTTATTCTCTAAATGTTAGTGATTTGTTTTCTTTGAAAGGAAAAAAAAAAGTCCAAATGATATAGCACCCCAGATGATTGGAGGTTGATAAAGATATTTTTTCTAATTCAGTTTTATGAATCAAAAGTAAAATAATTAAAAATAATGTCTTTTAAAGATTCCTGATCAAACGGTTGTAGAGTTGAACCCCATTGGTTGATTTTTACACATTTTGCAATGTCAATACTGTAGATAATATATATGTGAAGAATCCCACTGAAGAAAACTGTTTATACCTGTATTCAATATACAACACAGATTCAAGCCATGATTCTCTGCTTTATGTGACCCCATTGTAGGTCTTTAACAACAATTAATGAATTAGAGATTAAGGGTCCTTGATTTGACCAGATCTAGAGTTATATCAGAAACCATATTACAATGGAGTGCATAGTTATGTATCAGCACTGTATCTAACTGTAAAATGTTCTTATCTTTGTAAGGTGATATATGAGGAACTTTTTCTCCACCAGTGTCCATGTGCGGCGGACTGACAAGGTAGGCCTGGAGGCAGCTTTCCACGCTGTAGAGGAATACATGAAGTATGTGGACGAGTGGTTTGATGCCTACGAGAGGCGGCACCCAGGTGTTCAGCGCAAGGTCTTCCTTGCATCAGACGATCCTTCAGTTCTATCAGATGCTAAGCAAAAGTGAGAATCGCATATTGATATAAATAAGAATGCTATTAATTCCTGTATAAGCATACATACTCTTGTATAACTTTGATTAGATGTGAATTCAGATAAATTTGATTTGATTTCATTATACCCCCACTACACATAGTGAATAAAGGAATCACATACCTATTTTTTAGCTCACCTGAACACTTGTGCTCAGGGCGAGCTTTTGTGACTGCTTTTTGTCCCTCGTGCGTCGTCCGTCGTACATCATCCATCGTGTACACTCTAGAGGTCACAGTTTTGGCCCAGTCTTCATGAAAATTGGTCAGGGTCTACATGATATCTCGGATGAGTTCGAAAATGGATCACGTGGGGTCAAAAACTAGGTCACCAGGTCAAATCTTAGAAAATCCTTGTGAACACTCTAGAGGCCACAGTTTTAACCCAATCTGCATTTGATTTGGTCAGGATTTGTTGTCTACATGATATCTTGGATGAGTTTGAAAATGGGTCATGTAGGGTCAAAAAGTAGGTCACCAGGTCAAATCTTAGAAAAACCTTGTGAACACTAGAGGCCACAGTTTCAGCCCAAATAAATCTAAGGTGCGTTGCATATGTAAATTGCTTTAATGCAACCATTTTATGTACATTATTTGCTCTTTATGTACTTTATGTGCTCCCTCTAATATTATTGATGGGGATATAAAGGTGTTTTAACAAGGTGTCTAACATAGACATCTATAGTAAAACCTCAATAAAATGACTTTTCATGGGACCGCAGTCAGCTGGTCGTAATAATAAGGTGGTCTGATAATCGTGTCAAGTTAAAGCAATGTGAAAGGGAACGGGGTCCTGAAAATCGTGGTCTTAATAGTGAGGTGGTCCTTATATTGAGGTGGTCTTTATATGAGGTTTTACTGTACTTTCTATTGCACAAATATAATGCTTCAAGATATAGCTGATGATCATTGATCTATCTATGATATATATCTCAAAGGTAACATTTAAAACTTGAAGTTAAAAATTAGGATTTTTACTTCTATACAGAAAATTTTCACTGCTGGAAATACCCTGGAAGGCAAAAGTTTAATAAATTTTGATCAATTAAGAAAATGAAAACTACAGTATGGCAGGATATTGATTATCTATTTAAGAATTTGATTGGAATGCATTTTTAAAAGATTTATGGTTTGATAATTTATTTCATAGTTTATTATATATTTCTTCATCAGTTTTCTTATTTTGTGATTTCATTTCATTAATTATTATCAACAAGAATCTATCTCTATCTCCCCAGGTACCCTAATTACAAGTTCATCAGTGACAATGAAGCGTCCAAGTCAGCTGGTCTCAGCAGTCGATATACAGACGCTTCCTTACGAGGGGTCATTCTTGACATTCATTTTCTCTCCCTTTGTGATTATCTAGTTTGTACATTTTCATCTCAGGTAAGAATATATTGCAATTCTCTTGTGTGTTTTTAAGATTTGTAAATTATTCCATGCTTTTGGTTGAAAGACTTACAGATACAGACAGTAGATTATAAGAATCTATCATGAGAGTTCATGTAGGATAGGAATATTTCATCCTCGGGTCAGAAACTTCAAGCAGCACAGCCTCATCCCTGCCTGAAATATTTCTCTATCCTACATGAAATAATGTATTTTGGAGAAAAAAAATTCTCCCAATAATGGCTATATATTCATAGACCGTCAGCCATGCTATCAACACATTGAACTGTAACTGTTTTTTTGTTGTTTTTTTGCTTTTTTTCTCATCACTTAAGCAATTAAAACATCAAGATATTCAAAGAAATCAACCTTTTAAAGTATATAAGTATGTGCCAAAAATTGTTCATTTGACTGGGAATTACCCTTTTACTTAAAATAGCATGATAAAACACATCTGTACTTGATCATGCATAGTGATATTCTACTATATACTTATACATTATTTCACCTTTGCACTGTTGAATGACAGTACAGGCAAGACTAAAAGCTCTAATATTTCTGATATTTTTCATATAAGGTACATATTGTTTGTTTATCTTGATAAAATGATAAAAGCAATGGTTGAAAATACTGTGTATTCTTATGACTATTACTCCATGACATGTAGAATAGAGTTATCTTTCTTGGGGGTAAATCCCTATCTGCTTATCCTGAACATGGGAGAAATATATATCTTCAACAGTAAGGAGATATTTTCTTACCAAAGATGGGAGTTTCTTTTACCAGAAATAAATTCTTATAAGAATTTATAATCAAACCTTTTACTTGATGGTATCATGGAAGTTATCTGTGTGACCAGTATGAAACATATCAGCCTATTGCTAAGTCATTTATTGATAATCAGTATATCTGAGCTGCCTTAAGTCAATTTAAAAAAAAGAAAATCAGAATTGTTGGACTGCTTGATTTTGGTATTCATCTCATAATGGAACTGTCTTGTTTTAACATTTTGTTTGGATTTTTTTTAATTTTCTAAATTATCTACATTTTTTAGCTCACATGAGCACAACGTGCTCAAGGTGAGCTTTTCTGATCGCCTTTTGTCCGGCGTCCGTCGTCCGTGCGTCCGTGCGTCCGTGCGTGCGTGCGTGCGTCCGGCGTCAACAATTGCTTCAAACAACATCTCCTCCTAAACGGCTTGGCCAATTTGAAAAATATTTTGCAGGAATGTTCCTTGGATGAAGCTCTACTAAAGTTGTATAAATGGTTCTGGTCCATTGCATAATTAGGTCACAGGAGCTAAAAATAGATTTTAAAAATGAAAATTTAAAAAATCTTCTTCTCTGAAACCACAAGGCCTAGCCTTTTGATTTTTGGTATGTAGCATGATCTTATGACTCTCTACCAGGATTGTACAAATTATGACCCTGGGGTCAAAATTGGCCCCGCCCCAGGGGTCACTTGATTTACATAGGTAATATAGAAAAACTTAAAAAATCTTCCTCTATGAATCCAAAGGCCTAACTTGATTTTTGGTATGTAGCATCATCTTATGGGCCACTACCAAGATTGTACAAATCATAGCCCTATGGTGATAAATGACCCCGCACCAGGGGTCACTTGTTTTACATAGAGTTATATAGAAAAATCTTAAAAAATCTTCCTCTATGAATCCATAAGGCCTAGAGCTTAGATATTTGGTATGTAGCATCATCTTATGGGCCACTACCAAGATTGTACAAATCATAGCCCTATGGTGATAAATGACCCCGCACCAGGGGTCACTTGTTTTACATAGAGTTATATAGGAAAATCTTAAAAAATCTTCTTCCATGAATGCATAAGGCCTAGAGCTTAGATATTTGGTATGTAGCATCATCTTATGGGCCACTACCAAGATTGTACAAATCATAGCCCTATGGTGATAAATGACCCCGCACCAGGGGTCACTTGTTTTACATAGAGTTATATAGGAAAATCTTAAAAAATCTTCTTCTATGAATCAATAAGGCCTAGAGCTAAGATTTTTGGTATGTTGTAGCATCTAATGGTTCATTACAAAGATTTTCAAAGTCTTGGCCCTACGGTAATAAATGACCCTGCGCCCAAGTCTTCTCTGAAACCATATGGCCCATTGCTTAGGTATTTGGTGTGTAGTATTGTCAGGGGTAAAATGTTTTAGATTAAGTTATATCAGAATCCTTGTCTGTTTAAAAACCTTGACATCAGTTGAAGCAATGGTACTCAGGTGAGCGATTCAGGGCCATCATGGCCCTCTTGTTTTTCTTTTTCATCACTTATTTGTTTAAAATGTTGCTCTTTATTCACCTGTATGTTAAATCTTGCCTCTACAGGTGTGTCGTGTAGCATATGAACTGATGCAACCTATGCATGGGGACGCAGGTCGCTTCTTTAAGTCACTGGATGACATTTACTACTTCGGTGGTCAGAACGGTCACAAAATGGAGGCCATTGAAGCCAATGAGGAAAAACAAAACCAGATTGGTCTCCAGCCCAACGATCTTGTTGGTATAGCTGGGAACCATTGGGATGGGTTCTCAAAAGGACAAAATATGAGATCTGGAAAAACAGGGCTTTTCCCATCATATAAGGTGGTCGAAAAACTGACTAGAGTGAAACTTCCAACATATCCAGCTGTGAAGGAATTATGATGAAGAATTAGAGGCTGTATGAGTGTTTGTATTTGTCTGGAAGGTTGGGGAAGACTAGTAAAGTATTGGTATGTTGGTCATTAATCAACATTTGTACACAGAGTTAGATATCAGACAGAAGAAGTCCCTGGCTTCCAGCGATTGCTAGTCATTTATCAGTAATTGCTGGAATTTTAGAAATGACTCCTACAGATATACCAGAATTATCTGAAATCAAGTGTGGGTACCTAATTGGTACAATTTATGATGCCAGTAAACTGCAAATGTTACCTTATACTCAGTCATTTTAGCTTTTTTCCATCTTATTTCCTGAAATTCCATGACTTGACTCATAAAGAAAAGTTAGGTAAAACATTTCATGTTTTAGCTATTGTAAGTATGGAAAAAAAACATTGGATTTAGGATAAATTTGACTCTAGTATTTAAGTACATGTATTTTCATAGAAGCAGAACGGGTGATTTTCAATATGTCTCATATAAATACCAGTAGAGATGGTCACAGGATACCACAGCTGGGAATTGAAGCTGGGAGTAAGTTTTATAAATAAAATATTGTACTCATTCTATATATTCTTCAGCTGTCTCCAGTGACAGAAATAGTGTAAATGCTCACAATTTTATTTACATTATAAAACCTGGCAAACTTCATTAAAAATGACACTTGCAACTTTTAAAACCAGCTCATTGTAAAAGTTAATGGTAGAATGTTCTCTGGTCTCAGTTAAATAAGGCCCATCCTTCTGCACTGAAGCACTGTCATGCTGGTTATTTTCTGTCTGAACAGAAATAAGGTCTCAAGACTAAGCAGTGCAGCCTAGATTTATGAAGTCCACTGCTAAGTTAGAAAGTTGCCATTTGTCTTCAAATGGTTTATCCCAAGTATTGGTTAGTCAATAAAGTTGCAGTTATGTAAACCAAAAGGTGTGAGTCATACACTTGGCTTTAATGAAAACTTGAATTTAATATTATTTTAATAGCAATGGTCTTAAGAAAACATGAGTAGACACTTTTAGTTTTATGTTTGTTAAGGTCATTTAGTGGCGGGATTTACTTGATGCATTAAAACCTTATATGAGACAACAGTATTTTTCATCATTATGTTCTGATGGTGTGAACAATAAAAACTTTTGATTTATTTTGCTGTTGTCATGATGAAAAATCATCATACTCTACAACGATCAGGGAAACTGTCAGTGAGGAATTTATCATCTGGTAGTTGCAGACAACGCTGACTAACAATATATAAATAACACACCTAGATATGGATTTAAATGAGAAACTGACTGCCGGGCAAGTCCTTGCAAAATAGAGATATTAATGTCTTTGATTGATATATGATGACAGTATCTATTTCTGTCTACACAAAGTCATAACAAACATATTTGTATGTGTCTGGGTTTTGTCTCATTAATGTAACAGTGGACATATGTAAGTGATATATATAAGTGATGGGGAATTGTGAAATTGCAGTAACTGTTGTTTTAAATGTGTCTGGATTTCATTGTAACAGTTACTCATCCTGAAATGGGGCAGATTTATTTCAGAGTGCCCATGCACGTCTATCACTTTGTAACTATAACGTGGATTTAACTATAGGATTATAGTGGCAAATGCTGCTGATCTGTTATTGAATTAAGAGCTCAATAATTTGATTTTCCTTTTACTCTAAGTTCATTTTGACACATTGGCGGACCAATGTCATCAAAAAGCCATCAAAAAGAGAATACCATTGCCTCTGCTACCATTATAAAACTAGATGAGCTTGAAGACATATCTGACATAAAAGCTGGCCTGATTTTATACTGGTTCATTGTTATTTTTGTCACAACTATTGGATTAATTTTAGTAAAACACTTGGGCAAGTTAGAATAAATCATCTGATCATGCAGAAAGTCTCATACATTGTCATAATGTTTTGAATGCAAGTTTTACTAAAGAGGTATCAGAGTATTGAATCATTATTGGTGTTTTACCCATGGGTGTATACTTTTGTCCTATGATTGTGTATTTTTAATGTGATGAAATCATTCTAAAGTAAATATGATTGCTCAAAGACAAATTCCAAAGAATAATTGCAAGGAGGTGCAGTTTGAATGTCTCTCAGTTAAAAGTCATTTTCTTTATTATGCTCGTATTTATTATAAAATGGGAGAGAAAAAAAATGATGGTGTGATTTTTTTTCTTTTAATTCTTTTTTTCTTAATATTCAGTTTATGTTAATAAGGTAAACAATCTGGCAAAGAAAAATCCATAATAATTGTTTTTGTTTTTAGCTCACCTGAGCACAACGTGCTCAAGGTGAGTTATTGTGACCGATGAATGTCCGGTGTCCATTGTCGTCGTCATCATCAACATTAAACTTAATTGACATCTCCTTCTAAACCTTTGGGCCAATTTTAAAGAAACTTCCCTTTAATTGTTCAAAGAATTTGATTCCATGCAGATCTCTGGTTGCCATGGCAACGGAAAGAAAAAACATATGAAAATCTTCTTCTCCAAAACTACTGGCCATATTTCAAAGTTATTTGGCACAGATGTTTCTTGGGTCACTCTCTACCAAGATTGTTCAAATTATTTTGATCCATTGGAAAACAAAAAAAGGCTGATTTAAAGTTATTTGGCATAGATGTTCTTTGGGTCACTCTCTGCCAAGATTGTGAAAAACATGGCCACCAGGGGGCGGAGCCTGTTTTCCTTATATGTATATACATGTAGTACAAATTTGAAAATTCTTTTTGTATCAAAGTACTCACTTGATTTATTGCTGGCAGAGGGCAGAGCCCATTTTTCACAATATCATAAGATATTTGCTGTTTCTTTGCCTCCCCAGCCCCTCACTGCATGGGTTTGAATCCCAGCAGGGTCATTCGGATTTTCATGTGAGGAAGCCATCCAGCTGGCTTGCGGTAGGTCAGTGGTTCTACCCGGATGCCTTAGTGCATTCGGGGTCTTCCTCCACCTGTAATCAGCTGGACGTTGCTATATAACTGAAATACTGTCGAAGCGACGGTAAACTCAAAGTCTTTTCCTCCCACTAATATCTGGCTCTCAGGTGAGCGCCTCAGGGCCATCATGGCCCTCTTGTGTTTTAAGTACAGTGTAACCTCCGAAATCCAGACCCTCCAAAATCTGGAAACTTCTGAAATCCGGATGATTTTCTTGGTCCCGAAATTTCCCCTTTTGTAAATATGTAAATAATGTCTCTGAATTCCGGAACCTCTGAATTCTATACAATAATTTTGTAAATATTGGGTTATATCAACAGTATTTTACCTCTAAAATCCGAACAGTGCTACTAGCTTGACAGGTAATCAGACTGGAAACTGTAAGCCCTGTGGCGATTTTTCCCTAATCAGCGTGATTGTTATTTTGACACGTGGTAGAATCACAATTTGTCTATTATTTTGACAAACGTAAGAATCACAACATGTCTGCACCTCCAAGTTTGCGCTGGCGAATACATAGGCAATTAGATAGTGACACATTGTAAATGATTAACGTGGTGATAAGTGGATTAGTTGATATGTTTTGCAACAAACATCTTTAACAGTTTAAGTGTAATTGCAGTATTGTTAGAAGTGTAATTAATTAGGCTGCATTGGACAATGTGTTGGTTTTTGTAAGTGGAAAAATAAAGAGAAAAGAAAAAAATAAAAAAAACCCTAACCCATTTTGACATAAAAATGGCAAATAGAGAAAGAGAGAGGGAAATATAAGGCAAGTAGAGAGAGAGAAAGAAGAAAGGGAAGGGAGGGGGAGAGAAAGAGAAGTAAGATAATTGATTATGGGAAATCACATTAACATAACCGTTTTGCAAAAGAAAATACCTGTATAAGGTAATGCTTCAAAGGATTTGATGATCATTACCCTTAGCAAACAATACAAACACTCTTACACATATAAACAATGACACTATTTACAACCATTAATAAACATCGATACATATGTCTAGTCTAATTCAATCCAGACTTCTGACTTCTTTGGGAACTTCCAAAATCCAAACTTTTAGGTCGGTCCCACAGGTGTTCGGATTTCAGAGGTTACACTGTATTACAGTCTTTCCCATGGAATGGGTGTGTTTTCTTATTTTCATGAGAATATCAGTTTTCAAACTTACATGTTGGTATGATAAAATGTTGACTTGATACTTAATGAACCATAGCATGTTGTGTCTTACAAATATTGTTTTTCATGCGTTTTTTAAACTTGCTTTTAATCTTATTTTAACCTACAGTTATATATTATGCTAGAAGTAACAGTTACTGTGCTTCAGAAAAGTATTTTCACCTCTTTTATTTTGGATTGTACATTTTTTGTTTTCAATTCAGATATAAAATAAGTAATGACCAAGGTATTTGGTGGTCCAGAGGTAACAGACCAATGTCTGACAATTTGAAATGGTTCACATTTTAAGACCAATATTGGGATTTTTGAAGTAGTTTAAGTTAGGTCAAGCTTTAACATAATGTGGAAATGCTCCAAAGATGAAGATCAGTATAGGGCAATTTTAAACTGAATCCTGTTTGAAGACCAATAGATCATGGGTTAACCATGAAACTATCCTAAGTGTTCTAAGTGCATATAGAAATCAGATCCTGGGTACACTAAAGAGTGTCCTTTTTTATTTAGTATACATGATTTTATATTGTTTTTTTATTAAGTTATGTATTTTAAATATGATCAGTGGTTTTGATTATATATCTAAATATGGTATAAACTTGACTTGTGTAAGTGTCAGGAAAACTAATATGCCCTCAAATTTAAGCATAAGTTGTCAATAACAGTTTTGCAGATTGTTTAATAAAGAACAAAAAAAGCAAACAGTTTTTTATTCTATACAGTTTGTAAATCATTCAGTAAAAACTGAAGTGAGTTCTTCATGTGTATTCTGGTCATGAGTTATCAGAAGTGAAATTAAATCAAGTTTTATTTTGAAAAAAGGAAAAAAAACACAAAAAACATCAAATTTATTCCAAGATGTCTGATGATCCAATGTATTTATTTCACAAACATTTCATTTTTAGATTCAAAAATGTTTATGAACAATTTGAATCTGAATTGAACTTTATTATTGACAGTTTATTATACAATTGAGTCTTGGGTGACAATTTGTCCAGACTGTCAATAAAATATGTTTTGACGTCTCATTTTCTTGAATTTCATAAAAAAATTTAAACCAGCTTGTCAACAGATTGCATATAGAAAAAATAAAAGGCTTATTATGAAAGGGATAAGACGTTAACAAATATCAAAATATTCTGATAGTGTTTAACAGTATTTGGTTTAGAAAAGTATTTTTATACTGGTTTTAATATTTATACCAAAAAAATACATTCTATATTCTTATTTGATTGAAAAATCCTTTTATCTCAGGATCAATAATTTCTTAAGTTTTATTGCAATATGTTTTACTGTAAAATGTGATTTACATT
>CM037784.1:67586830-67636830 GCA_021229015.1 Solen grandis
TTTCTAATGTGACAGAAATCTATAAAAATGGCACTTTGTAATACTGTGAAGTGGGCAAGAGAGAACTCACTCACTGCCAAGATGTTGATACTTTGATAAGAGCTATCAAGAAAACAACAAGGAGAACAGACTGAACAGTATAAAACCAGATCAGTCCTTCAAGTTGCTTACAGGCTGATCAGGTTTTTATATTGTTTCCTAATTCACATTGCTCTGAACATAAGTAAGATAACCTTAATACCATAACATCTTTTAAAACTGAGTGTGTCTGGACAGTGTAGTGATTAACAATTCAATGCAACCTGGATTTGTGATGGTGTATGAGAAAGAGTGTTTGGTTTCCCATTTACAATGTAAACTTCCTTCTGATGCTGAAATTTTCTATCACATCAAGATCATGCCAATGTCACAAGTAAAGCCAAGATTTTCATTTTCTTTAGTGATGTCATTTTTTTCTCCAATATAGTAAAACCAAGTCTATTTTTCATCTTTTAGTTTTGTTTTTAAATTACAAATTGTGTTTAGTCTGTTACGATTTCACAGAAGCCTCACACATTTAAGACACTTTCAAAAAGGTTACTTGGGAAAATATCCTACGGATTACTAAAGGTCAAGGTTTAAACAAGTTGTACCGGTGGAATGCCAATCTTCTCTAGCTGTTCCTGTAGGAGGGACACCAACTCATCTCTCATGATCTTAAGGGTGGGGTTCTTCCTCAGCTGGTCAAGGAACTGGGTCGTTCTCAAGGTCACCTCACCACTTCCTGTCGTCCTGGTAACAACAGCAAATCAGGTCATATGTACAGGACATATAGTTAGTCAATGAAATTAAGATTTATGATAAACAAACCAAATTGTGTGTATGATAGCAATGAGTGATGAAATTCATAATATTCCAAACTATATAAAAAATAAACACATTTGCACAAGCTCAAAGATTTTACCCGCCCAGGGTTTGTTGGCATATGTTTATTTTAACAATTTCTAAATTTGGAATTTAACTAATGATTATTACTATCCCTGCATCCCACTTTGTCTCCATGTTTGTTGGGTTATACGTCCCACCAACCGTATTTCAGTCATTTAGAGACAATGTCAACTTGAGACAGATATAGTGCTGCCACACTGCAGTATCACGCCATAGACATGTGGCATGATACCATATCCAGTCACATTATCCTGACAACAGGCCATTCTGTCCTGGAACTACCCTTACATGCTGAACGCCAAGCAAAGGAGCTATACCAGTACCAGTTTTTACAACTTTGGTATGTGGCGGCTAGGGATCAAACCCACAACCTCCCACTCCCAAGGCAGTTGTGTTTATGTATTGTGAATATAATGTTGTATGTGATAAAACAGGACAATATGGGACATGACGATAGTGAAGCAGGGGGATATTATAACATAATAATAAGATCTAATGGATAAAAAATTTAAATATCTGCCAAATATTTTAAGGAAAAGATATATTTAAGAAACATATTTAAACTTGATAAAAATCAATTGCATCTTTATCCATCAAATTTCTTAACTGCACACCCAAGGAGAGTACCTCCTGAGCATAACAGACATGAAAAAAGTTAATAATCAACAGTTGACCTTCATTTGTGGTAACAAAAAAAAAAATGTGTGTAATCTAGGACCCTTTGCACACATTTATATATATTACTAATAAAACGTTTTTTTTTTACCCAGGATCATTCTGATTTCTTAACAAGCTTTGATAATCTTCTGTGTTTTTGTCCCCCTGATGAAGCCATGCCAATAACTTTACATAGACTTACCCAAGAGTTGCGTTAGACCGTGCAGTTGACCTAGCGGACCGTTGGAAGCTTGACTGCGTAGCGGTGTACTCTGTATCATCCTCCTCATCCTCGCTGGGCTCCATCTTCAATACACTCGTCTGCTGTGGAGCAGACGCCGCCAACTTCTGCTGTTCAGCCTGCATCAACATAAATTACACGTCAAATTTTCACGTGAGACTAAATTCATTTATGTATCATAATTTTCACGTGAGACTAAATTCATTTATGTATCATAATTTTCACGTGAGACTAAATTCATTTATGTATCATAATTTTCGTGTGTGACTAAATTCATTTATGTATCATAATTTTCACGTGAGACTAAATTCATTTATGTATCATAATTATCGTGTGTGACTAAATTCATTTATGTATCATAATTTTCACGTGAGACTAAATTCATTTATGTATCATAATTTTCACGTGAGACTAAATTCATTTATGTATCATAATTTTCGTGTGTGACTAAATTCATTTATGTATCATAATTTTCATGTGTGACTGAATTCATTTATGTATCATAATTTTCACGTGAGACTAAATTCATTTATGTATCATAATTTTCGTGTGTGACTAAATTCATTTATGTATCATAATTTTCGTGTGTGACTAAATTCATTTATGTATCATAATTTTCAGTGTGACTAAATTCATTTATGTATCATAATTTTCATGTGAGACTAAATTCATTTATGTATCATAATTTTCACGTGAGACTAAATTCATTTATGTATCATAATTATCGTGTGTGACTAAATTCATTTATGTATCATAATTTTCATGTGTGACTGAATTCATTTATGTATCATAATTTTCACGTGAGACTAAATTCATTCATGTATTATTCGTAAGGTTGGTGGATTACATATACGGTACATGTATCACTCAAAAGGTATGTCTGTACAGAGAGAACCTAATAGGAGTGATTAACATTTACTAAAAAGAACAAGGGTGCTTTGGTCAAGTTATATTATACAGAGCTGCAGATCCAAGTTTGTGGGTTCAAATACCATTGGGGGCAAAGAATTTTCATGTCTTCACTCACACAAGTACTGGTTTAACTCAGAAAGTAAGGAGAGAGATTAGCATATGCTGTTGAAATTTAAATAAATAAAAACTTATTATATAAAAAGTGAATCAGTTGGTCACAATACATAACAAGTGATGAATCAAACAGTATATTAGTCCTCCTTATATCTAATGGATTATATGTTATTTATTTAATAAATATATAATTATCTTTGTCAATTGTAAATGTATCAATGATGTTATTCTAAGTTCATGCTGTACAGTGAAATTTACAAATGATGAAGAGGATGAACTACTCCTTTAATAATGGTAGTATTCCAAAGACCAATCACAGTGTTCATGAATTGCATTACTGTTCCAAGTATCTATGAAACTTTTCAGGACTTAACTAAAATATATGCTGTTTGTTCAATTTGTGTATGTGTGTGTGTGTGTTTTTTTTTTTTGTTATTTTATCTAGAAGGGGGAGGGGACTTAACTCCAACTTACAGAACGCCTCATTTCCTCCTCAATTATCAGCTCATGTTCCTTTGTTCTCTGCAAGAAGAACAGATAAACAATTATAAACAATTATACACAACAATGAAAAAACATTTTTCCATAAAATGACTTAATTTATGCATGTAACAAAATGCAATTCTATGTATTTCAATACATTATCAAAGTGGTAAATTATTGTTTTGTTGCAGGAATATGAATTAATAATATTCATTGTTCATTTCTTGATTTAAGAATATTTTTAGTTTCTAAAGATAAGTTCTAATGCAAGTTATCTCATGTAAATACTCAATGTTTATATAGGACACAGCTATTTATAGGATAAGAAGTTAAGAGCATTGTTGTGTATTTCAAAACCTCTAAACATCATAATTATGTAATTTTCAATGCTTTGATATTATCATGCATACATTACAGATAAAAAGAGGGGTTAATTGCAAAAATGGTGACTGAAAAAAAAAATCTTAGCTATAATTGAAAAAAAGCATTGGGTCAAGTTGCTATTGAGTCCTGACCAATAAAACTGTTTCATCTCCTTCTATTACTATATGA
This sequence comes from Solen grandis, assembly GCA_021229015.1. Taxonomy (NCBI): domain Eukaryota; kingdom Metazoa; phylum Mollusca; class Bivalvia; order Adapedonta; family Solenidae; genus Solen; species Solen grandis. Next base: position 67,590,717 of record CM037784.1, read on the forward strand.
ACTTAAAACAGTTTCACAGTCAGTTCACAATATATAATATATATTTAATTATGGAACCTGTGATACCATATCATGCTTGTGTGATTGTTCACAAATGAAAATTGTTTCTAGATAATGAATTCTAAGGATATACAGCACTGAAATTTAAAAATCTTTTCTTCTAAATAACAATCTATCATATTTTTTTTTTGGTGGGGGAGGGGGGTTAAATTGAGTCCTTTTTTCATCTGAGTATTCACTGGGAATTTAACATTTGCATTCGAAAAAATGGCAATTCGGATTTAGTTGAATACCAGCCATGAAAAAACTTGGAGAACAAAAAGCCCTGGTGCAATGATAATGTGTCTATGGTATAAGAAGGCTGTGGGTCCAACACCTAGCAACATCCTGCTTAGCCCTTGTGAAGATGATAAGGAAGAAAGGAAGATCATCTACGTCATAAAATTCAACTCACAATTTGAACAGATTCTAGAGAGAAGTGAGTAAGAATTACCATTAAAACCTATTTTGATCCAGCTTTAAAATGATCTAACATAGTGTATCAGTATATGACATGAACATGTTATCCAGATGGAACACCTGCTTTGAAATTCAGGAGTCCCATCTGAAAATTAGGAGTCCCTGTCACATAACTCAGATATAGGATGGCTTCCTTTGCTCAACCATTGCTTGAAAAATTGCAATTTATCAAAGAGGGTTATTAATAAGAATGTTTTATGAAGAAGATTAAATTGGTTTACAACAAATGTGGCTGTTCAATTTACTTTTAATCAAAAAGTAAGTGTCCCAACGGAACCCCTGGCATGTCGATTCTGGAGTCTCTTCCAAATTTTTGGTGTCCTGGGGATCCCAGGACACTGTTAATTAATATCGACCACTGTGTAATCTGACTGGTAGTGGGTAAAGTTTAGATAGAGGGTGTGAGGGAGAGAAAATTCTATGTCTGAAATTTGACATCTTGGTGAAATCCTGCCATAATGTGCTTTGGTGTGATATCATGCCATTTTTGGACAGTGTCATGCCGGAGAGTGATACCAAAGAACAGAAGAATTTTCTTCATGGGGAAGGGTGTCCAGGAAGTCAAGACAAATCTAAAATAACTCAAACTTTATGAACCATATCCCAAAGAAAACAAAGGGTGCTATGTTGTGCATCTTGCAGTAAATATATTCTCCCATGCTGGCCAAGCTGTACCTTTTTTATTTTATTGAAAATCACAGATCATCAGCTACCTCAGCAACTTTCAAATTTTCTTAATGTAATATTATAAATGCATTATCTTATATTGATAATTAAAAAGGTTGATCTTAATCAGTTAAAATATGTTCCTCTATCATCAAACTGTACAAGTGAGACAAGTAAAAATATCAGCTCAAAACAATTTAAGTATGTTAAATTAACAGGAAAAAATCGCATCTGTGGAACATTGTTACTGATCAAAAGTATTAATTTTATATTCTAAGTAAATAAGGATCTTGATAGGAATAAGATCAGATACTGGTCTGAATAGTTGGTCTTCTAAACACAAAAACAGCAGGACAGGTAATGAATATCTGATTACAACAGCTGTATTAAGTAATCTATCCATCATTATAGTGTGATCATGGTCCATCAAGTGATCATGGGAATTTGATAAATGAAAGCCTTTATTGACTTTGAGCAAAAGAGCCTTTAACTCCAAGTCAATGGATGCTTGCATCTGCACTGAAGTCTGTTTGAGAATTTGAAGGATCATGATTTTAATTTAATGATGGATGGATTACCTTAATATCAAATTTTATCATTTCTATCATTCAAGCTCTTGTGTTAGAATCAATATCTTACATGCCTAATACAAATCCAGACTATTCATCCAAACACTGCTATTGTACCTCGTGTAACATAATCATAACATGCATGTATAGAACAAACAGTGATGTTGCATTCACCACGTGCAGCAAGCCGTAACCATGGGAACATTGTTACCTTCCCCTCATCTGATTGGACAGAGCTCTTGTCCTCAGAGGATGTCTCAGATGGCTGAGAGGAGGAGGAGGAAGAGGGATTTGGTAACCTTGGTAGCCGTGGTACCTTGGGCTTTGTTTTCTTTTTCTAAACATCAGCAAAGCAAAGTTGTTAAATAAACATGTACAAAAAACGCCCCTTTTATTTTCAACATCATTTCGTAGATTTTGTAGCTATCCTTGATAACTCTGGATCACATTAGAACTTTGAGGGAAATCATCTTTACAAGCAATCAAACCAAATCAACCTGAAAATTACTTGTAAGATGATCAGGAGTGAAACAATTTGCTGCCACTAGACTTGACTTGACTATTAGGGTTTACCGTCGCTTCGACAGTATTTCAGTCATATAGCGACGTCCAGCTAATTACAGGTGGAGGAAGACCCCGAATCCACGGAGGCATCTGGGTAGAACCACAGACCTACTTGCTGCCATTAGAACCCTCAAGATATGGATGTGACTCAACAAAATGTGACCAGTCAATCATTTAGACCTGGGATCACAATGAATAAAGATATTATAAAGAGCACTAAATACAGCAGGTGGATCCATTTTTTTTCAATTGATTTTGACCTACTTCTTTAACCAATCAAATGATGGTATGAAAAAAAAACCTAAGTAAATGCAATGCTTCATTGGCTTGTATAATTACTTTTAGGATATTTAGGATATTCCAATTTAAAATAGGAGTTTCAGGTTGTATATATCTTTCTTCTTGATATAGCAGGTTTCTTTTTCAGTTTAAATATGAAAGGAAACACAGCAATGAAAATTTAACACTTCCATATCAAATTAGAAATGCTGCTTTGGAAATATGACTTAAATAACTAAATAAGAATCAGGCATATGTCTATTTTTAGACCATGATTTCCCCTAAAGTGAACATGGCCTTCAGGGGAGGTAACTACTACAGAGAAGTTCTGGAAACAATAATCGGTGATTTATGATCTTTCGGTTTCACTTGGTTACACATGCATTGTCTTCACTTTAAAAAAATCAGCAAGTGCATAATATTTACTGGAAGTTGGTAGATTTTATTAGTTTGTAAATAAAAATCCGATTTGTTATATAGTCTTCACAATACCCCCCATTATCTTGATATTTATTAACATTTTTGCTAATGTTTCCAACTTTATAATAGTTTTAATCTGTTATACATGTTACAATTGACAATTATTTAGCTACACTTAAGATATTTCTTGTTAAATCTTAAATGTATGGTTGAGGTCATAAACATATGAAAATGTTGCAGTTACTTTTTAATTTGTGAAAGTTAGTAGAAAAAAATTAATAAAGTATGTCACATAAGTTGTATAAGTAAATCGAATAGATGTTAATCTTCATGGCAACTACTATGAAGTTTAATGTGTCTGTCTCTCAATTAAAAGAGCTTCATCAATTAAATAAACATTTTTTATAAATGTATTATTTTGTTGTGACAGTTTTTCAATCATGACCGTCTCCGGTGGCCAAGTGGTTTAAGCAGCCATCTAGGGAGCGGGAGGTCATGGGTTGGATCCCAAGCCGCGACATACCAAAGTCATTAAAAATGGTACTGTTATAGCTCCCTTGCTTGGCAACCATAACGGTAGTTCCAGGACTGGTTGGCCCGGTATCAGGATAATGTGACTGGGTTTGGTATCGAGCCACATGTCTATGGCGTGATACTGCAGTGTGGCAGCTCAATATCTGTCAAGTAGACATCGTCTCCAAATGACTGAATTATTGTCGACAGGAAGTTAAACCCAACAAAAACAAACAAACATTTCAATCACATGAATATGTCTGTCGAATGACTGGTGGATCAAAACCATCAACTTACACTGCAAGCCAGTTGAAAGACTTGAAAGTTCTCCTCAAATAAAAAAGTGTAAATTCATGTCAGTCAGCAGCTACAACCATTTAGCCATGGGGTACCCTATATGTATTCATCTAAACCCCATAACATTACAGCAGTCTGTTACCCTCCCTAAGTTACCTCCATAACATTTCAACATACTGTTACCCTCCTTAAGTTATCCCCATAACATTACAGCAGTCTGTTACCCTCCCTAAGTTACCCCCATAACATTACAGCAGTCTGTTACCCTCCCTAAGTTCCCCCCATAACATTACCCCATAACATTACAGCAGTCTGTTACCCTCCCTAAGTTACCCCCATAACATTACAGCAGTCTGTTACCCTCCCTAAGTTACCCCCATAACATTACAGCAGTCTGTTACCCTCCCTAAGTTACCCCCATAACATTACAAGTCTGTTACCCTCCCTAAGTTACCCCCATAACATTACAGCAGACTGTTACCCTCCCTAAGTTACCCCCATAACATTACAGCAGTCTGTTACCCTCCCTAAGTTACCCCATAACATTACAGCAGTCTGTTACCCTCCCTAAGTTACCCCCATAACATTACAGCAGTCTGTTACCCTCCCTAAGTTACCCCCATAACATTACAGCAGTCTGCTACCCTCCCTAAATTACCTGAATAAGTTCTTCCACTTGCTCCTCCTGTTGCTGCATAAGGCGAGAGTTCTCTCCCCTTGCTTTCTTGGATGCAAGTTCTTGTTTTGTCTTCTCAAGTGCTCGACTCAGCTGTGAAGATAAAACAAAATGTATTAATTTCATTCCATACCACCTTATTAACATAAGCATTTTAAATTACAATATAACTTAAATCGTTCAGTATTTCTAGCCACACTAGAGTTCTGTTGAGACTTAAATAATCATAAAATGTATTTCTTTATAAAAAGTTCAAATTTGACAATTTTTCTCCTTTTCATAAGATCAGAATGAAATATATTTACTCAAATTGGTTAAAATGTATTTTTAAAAATCCTGTACTAAACATTAACATTTGGACATAGTGAAAGTTGCTAAAAAAATTATTTATACATGAAGAAACAAGAAAAAACATTCACGTGTGTTTGACTATTTCCAAAATGTGATTTAATGCTCATTTTGCCTACACAAGATTAGAGCTATCACTGAAGATGATGAAAACCTCTGTTACACTACCTTTAATAAGAAATATTTAAAGATAGTAAACTTTTTATACAACAATGACTGGGCAACACATGTTCCATATACCGGGTACATCATCATCAAAACTTCAGCAATACCTTCTTAAGCTCCTCTGAGTGCTGTTTCTTTATATTATTCACTTTCTGTTCCCATTGTTGGTCATGTTTCTGGAACTTGGAATTAAGGGACACCTCCACCGAGTGCACCTACAAGGCATAAAGTTCAGCAAGGTCACTCAGCATAGGACTGAGGTCATAGGTCATTTAGGTCAGACAGTTACTTACTAAAATATAGTATAAAATTTTAGTTATTTAAAATTAAAAATTGAACCATCAAGGTCATTGTTGGAAATCCACACTTTGGTTATCTGTTAGATCTCAATATGAGCCAGTAGGCAGGAAAAACTTAAATTAATCTGTATAAAATGATGCATTTTTGAATATACATGTAAATACTTGGAAAGAATGCATTAAACTTTAAATTAAATTTTTATTATACAGTATCTATTAAATAAAAGAATCTAGGACAAATCAAAGATTAAATCTGTACACTAACTTAAACCCCATGTCACCCTTTAATGCACACAAGCTACACATGTATCAAGGAAATGAATAATGTGCCCTGTAAATCCAGAATAGTTTTGCTGTAACTTGTAGAAAGACAAAGGGGTGTATTGCATTGACAAAATTTCAAAACTAATATGTTTTTCTATTTATTTCTATGCAAAGGTGTGTAATTTCAAGGTAAGAGATACTCATGAAAGCTTCCTCACATAGTAATTTTGTATCCAAACAGTTTGATTTTCAGTTTTAGAATGGATATTTCTTAATTGCTCATTAACTGTGGATAAAAATTGTTTTGGTTCCTAATTTTTTGTGGAGGAATGAAAATGAGTGACAAATGCATGAATTATCTGCTTTATTTTTAGAATATATTTACTGCAATGAAAAAAATTCTGTTAACATTAGAAACCATTTTGATTTTTTTTTTTAATTTGTTGCATAGACCACAAGGAAAACATAAACCCAGTATGCACCAAATGTTTGTCTATCAAATACACCCCTGAGTTAATCAACTTCATTGCTAATCAGTACCTCGGCATTCAGAGGGTAATAAAGTAAATCCTAATCAAACTGACAATTGATTTCAATTTGATCTGGCTTAACTATGGTATACAACAGTGGTAATAAATAAAGGCATTTACCTGATCCTGAAGCTGCTCTTTCAGTTCTGCAACTTCTTCCCTCTGTTGCCGTAACAACTCCCGCTCATTATCGGTATCATCCTGGAGGTCTCCAAGGTTTGACTTCTTCCCAGTCTTAAAGTCCTTCAGAACCCTTTCTGACTCCTTGTACTTATGGTTCAATTCCTGAAGCTCCTTGGAGAACATTTCCTTCATCTTTTCCATCTCGTTCTAAATTTTAAGATTATTTCAACATACATTATTAATAAGTTGTTATCAATAAAATTCCTAGGATCCACATTATATCTATTTTCCAGACAGTATTAGCCATTAATATTTTTTTAGGTATATCTCATATCTGTTTTAAATAACTGAATGGAAAGAAAAGGAAAATTACATTCTCTGAATTGAATTGTGCCACTTTTTCTCAATTTTGGAAAAGAAATAAGAAATCATTGTGACCATAATGATATTGATGATTTTGACTTGACTATTTGAGTTTACCGTCACTTCGACAGTATTTCAGTCATATAGCGACATCCAGTTAATTACAGTTGATGATTCTGAAGATAGCATAACAATGTTGATGATGATTTACATGAAAATGAAGGTGGAGCAGTATGAAAATACCAGAAAAGATGATATTTCACTATTACAAAATAAATGGTTGATACTATGGTAGATGAAGACAAAAGATTGTCTGGTTATATAGACAGATACATCTTGCAAAATAAGTCAATAAACTGACCTGTTGTTCTGGTGAGAGCTCCTCCCCTCCATGCTGTTCATATTTCTGTGAATAAAAATAACCAATCAACATCAAACTCCGCCCCACATTGTACATCCACATGTCTTCGGAGATAAAGGTTACAACCTTCATAAATTGTGTACCTTTGTACAAATCACACATATCCATAAATGTGCCATTTGTTGTTCTATAGTTTACACTTTACAGTCACTGCAACAATACTTCAGTCTTATAGCTATATCCAGCTAATTACAGGTAGAGGAATAACTCAGAACACAGAGGCATCTAGGTAATGTCATCTGCCTACCAAAAACCAGGTGGAAACTAGAATTATGCCTTGTAATGTCTTTCTGTATAGTAATTTTATGACACTGTACATGTGATGAATTTAACTACAAAATGAACCTTATAGCAAATAAACATGGCATAAGAATTATGTTCCTCCTAGTAGCTTGTATATACATATGCCTAATCCGGACTAATGGTATTCATGAGAATGTGTTTATATACACTATGCATATAGTAATTCCAAATTTAAATCCATATTTCATCCATCATTATCATTCACTGTGGATCTTTAAAATAAGTCATGTATGACATGTACACAAGAAATCAACTATATATTCAAAACAATATATACATCTCTTCTAGTCTTTCTTTGCAAAAAAAAATCTAATTTTCTCAATGCAATCAACATGCACATATGAAATAGCTTTTCAAACTTCTAATTTCTTGATCATTCCATTATCATGATCTCCAACACAGTATAAATCAATAAAATCGATAAAACCAGCAGATCCACAAATCTTGCTCATAATTTCAAAACGAAACACAGGTCACATAATCACACAGTGTTTAACCAGTCTGCCATTCCCACACTACACGCATTGCAGCACATTCAGCTTGGAGTAAAATCCAATATTGGTACAATCATCATCCGTCTCTCACTTCCCAGGCACTGACTTACGAAAACCAGGTTTTATAGAGTCTTCAGACATGTTGATCAATTACTGATCAATTATTGATGTCGCGGATCAATTACACGGTTTACTTTCACTTATATTGTCTAGTAAAACCATTAATCAAAGCTCATCTATCCATGATGTGTATCTTCACACTGCATAGGACAGTGAAAATTGGAGACCTTGAAAAGATTTGCCAAAAAGCATACATGTGTCTCTAATGTTTTTATATTGGAGATGGTCAGGAAAACATGAGACATTTAAAAAAAAAAAAAAAAAAAATGGAGTCCTGTCCCCCTGTTCTCGAAAATACTTAAGTATGACCCCAAGCTCAAATTTGAGTATCATACTCAAATCCTTATTGAAACTAATGGGCATAGTTTGAGTTTGAGTATGAAAATCATACTTAAGTATCATTTTTATTTTCAAGAACACGAGCCCAGGATTCAAATTATTAGTTATTAAGAACTCTGTATTTAGGCCAAACATATGTGATCCGTGGTTTTTGTTGTTGGTATTAGTGTGTAGATCTACATTACAACTAATTAGATACAAAAATAAATGACCATGGCAGGTGAGGCAATGCCATTTTCAAAACAAGAATGTTCCTTGGAACACATGTGTCACCAGCTGAAGTGTGGCTGAAAAAGTGTGACGGACAGACAAATGGACAGATGAACAGACAGATGACGGAAAAGTGATCCCTATGTGTCACCTCTACTTACAGCATGTGACACAAAAAGCATTTGATCTATTTCCATGTTATAAAAGTTAAAAAAAGGGGGAAAATCACTATTTATGATTTTCTTAAAAAAATTTTTTTAATAAAATCTTATTTATATTAAGATAAAATGACTCATTCATTTTGTGATTTAATAGGAATAATATATTATTAAAAATTGGAAGCAGGTCTGATTCAGATTTCAGAATATAAAGATATATTCCAGATGTATATTGGATTTTGACAGTCTAATGACATCAACATTTATTTCCAAAAGTACTGATGAATTACCTTGTCTTTAAACAAACCTGTTTTGACTTAAAACAGTTCTTTTAGTAAAAAAAACAAGTACTACTTTTGAATGAACACCATTCCTCTGGGGGCTTAGACTTAGGGCGTCAAGGTCATTTGAAGGTTAAGGTCACCTGGTGGGTTGAGCTTTTCATATTGAGCATGCACCTGTGAAGTTTGGCAGCTATAGATGGAAGAATTTCTGTGCTATGGTCAAGGTTAAAGTTTTGTGACAAACAGACAAACCAAAAAAAATATGCGATCTATTGATCCGGGGACATAAAGAAAAACATCTCCGTAGATGTGAATGAAATATACATTACCTAGGTAAATACTGACCTGTTGCTGTAGAGCTTTCCTTGCCTTACGTTCATGTTGAAGCTGAGACTCTGCTTGTTTCAGCCTGTCTCTAAATTCATTCAATTCCTGCTCAAGGGCTGTATTTAGGCCTGGGCCTGAAGGCTGAACCTGGCCTTGGTCAGGACTGCTTGCATTGTTACTGGACGGAGAGAACTGACCATGGCGACGATTTATGTGGGACTGGAGAAAGGAACTGTTCAGGAAAGCTTTGGAGCAGAAAGGGCACTGAAAAAAAAATATGAAAGAGATATAAAGACAAATGTACTATAAACTTTTTGAAAATGAAAGGAATATACCAATACCTTCATGCAAAAACGATTTAGTCTTATACTGGAATAAACTTAGATACAATGGGTGTTCAAAAAGTTTGCAGATAAGTGTTCTCATTAAATTTTCTTTATTTTACATTGCAGATTTTTTAAATTGAGCTATATGCAAGTAAAAATATTTTCCACTTGATGCACAAAATATAAGATTTGTACCCCTCCTCGAGAAATAGAATATGGTATCCATAGTAACATTAATCTTGTTCAAATTTTGGTCGTTTTTATAAAAATGGTCTCAAATTATAGTGTCTCAAAGGTACAATTTTTACCATACGCCTTTCAAACTACATATACGTATTGCACAAACATTTGCAATGTCATTCATGACTTCATTTTGATTTATGACATCAGAAATATTAACACATGATGATGATGCAAATCTGCAAACAGATGAGAAAATTAGTGTTGAGTAAAAACAGCCATCAAATTTCATGTTAGGAATGAAATTTCCAAGACTAAAATTATTGGAATGATACTTATGGTGAAACTGAAGCGTGAACACAGCGATCTTCAAATGTACAAGCGGTTTGAGAAAGACTGGGAAAACGTTGGTGATGATGAGCACTGCAGTCAAGAAGTTGCCTGGCAGAGATTGGCGCTTTACAATCCCAAAATAATGGACAGAACAGAATGCAGTTATTCAACAACATTCATTATCAGCTAAATATGCCACATGTATGTGCCTTTTGGATACCCAAAACGATAAGTGATGACCAACGACAGCGAGTTAATTTTCATGTATTGAAACGCAAGCAGGTAACGTCATTGATCTTCCATCATGTTAACGCCCCTTCTAATTGGTCAGCAACCAAACAGGCATTTAAAAGCAGCTAGGGTTAAAACTTCTGGGTCACCTTGTCTACAGGCTAGATCTATCACTCTGCAATTTCTTGCAGTTTCTTTCCTTTTCTTGTCATCAGAGTTATCTTCAAATGACACATTTTGAAGATATTGAATAACTTACTGCTGATCTCAAACTCAAATACAGAGATTGGCAAGTTAAGAATATGCTTTGTAGACTCTCAGATAGTGTATCTTCTTCCGAGGAGAGAACTTTAAATAGGGTTAAGCAGTGTTCTTCATAAGTCATTGGATGTATGAACCTTGACGTTGGCGTTGTTTTGTGTACGGCCGGAATTCGTTTGATGACCTTACTATTGTTACAACTGTACAGCATGCATGCAAATGATTCATATGAAATTTTTTAATCCCTCTAATGATATGCAAAAAAAAAAATTACTTTATTATAGCTTCCAGAGCCAGCGTGTATCAACTGTTGTTGTGCAATCAACAGTTTCTTCCTTTTGTGACTCTCTTTTTTAACTGACGAAAGCTCCTCTTTCTGCTTGGCAAGCAATGCTTTTGTTTCTTCATGTTCCTGAAAATATATGTCATAAAAACAAATGATTTATGAAGGGTATATGATAATGATAGAAAAAAAAAAATACATGTATACTTTATATAGTTATAGAGGTGCTCGATTTTATTGGTTAAACCACAGTCCAAAGCAGATTGTGGTACAAGGACAAATAATACTGGTACTTCGGTGGTTCTCGTATTACGGAAATGAGCAAATACAAAATTTCAATAATTTTGTCTTTTTTTAAAAAAATTTTAATTATAACACTTAACAATAATGGCCATGACATGTTTTCCTTTGCAAAACTTTTAATATTTAATAATCTTCAACACAAGTCCCGGAATATTTTGTGCTGTATATCATGGTACATACTGCAGTATCAACCTTAAGACTTTGATATACCGTGGTACAGTTCCAACCCGTGGTTCCTAACTCTATATTGTTATTAATTATAATCTCAATATAATCTTTATTACTGATGCCTGATTGCGACACTTTTTCAATTGACATCTCAGTAACATGCAATTCTTATCCTCAAAACTGACTGTACTTTCCAGGCTAACCATTATTCTGTCAAAATGACCCGAAATGAATAAACATATAGGTTAAATCAGTGAAAAACTGTTTAAACCTACAATAAATAAATGCACATGAACCTTGCTTTCAATACAGTGGTATCTCTGTTATCCAAACGTGTGTTATTTGAACCTAACCTTCGGTCCTGATTTTTTTCCTTATATAAGTTCATATGAAATACAACCCTTTATTTGTTTGGTTTATTCAAACATAACCCTTTATCCAAAGTAAAATTGGGCCCCTAGTGTAATTTTCAATCACCTGTTCGCACCTCTTATCCGAACATGTCTGCCATGTGCTGATTGTCTTTTCACATTTGTTTCTCACCGGTCAAACTGTGAAGGTGACTTCAGCACAGTGCACATTAATTTGAATATAATTTGGATTGGTAATCAATTAAAGGCCTCCATAAATTGATTTTAAGTGATTTGATGTAAAACTAATGGAAGAATGCGCTAATTAAAGAAATTAACGAGGGGTTGGTAATGATAAAGCAAACTTAAGGAGGATGGGTATAAATATTGACTGATTTGATTACAGTCATCTATGTTCTGGAAAGGTTTCCACGACTAAAGCAGGCGATATCTAAGCTGAGCAACATAGGAATGGACCAAGTAATGGGTGAATATACAAGTAAGCTTCAATATCATTTTCATTATAATTTATATATTTGTTTCACTTGGAATGAAATCACAGCTATCGGTGTAGACAAACAGGAAACAAAATGGCCGAAAGTAAGGGTACTTAGTATAACAATAAAAACCTTTTTCATAACTTTCAAACAAGAATTATCATATGCCGGCTGTTATAGTCAGTATTCATTAAAATTAAAACACAAATTAGAACATCTATCTTCACAACATATCACTAAATGCAAACATTAAAGTGTAACATTTGACCATATGGTTTATTCAAACAGATACTTTATTCGAAGTGAACTGTCGGTCCAGACGACTTCGGATAAATGAGATCCGACTTTAGTTACCTTTGTTCAACAACCTTCAACAAACATTCAGGATGGAAATATATCTGTTTTGGCATCATATTTATTTGACTAAGAGGTTTTTGAAATCAAAATTTCTCTGGAAAATATTATACAGTATAACCTCACTCTTAAGGCCACCTTTGGGACCAGAGCCAGGTGTCCTTAATTTGAAATTTGGCCTTAATTTCAAGGTTTTACATCAGCAGAAGTGTATTATGCACCTTTGATAACCCATCTACTGTATAAATTGTCTTAAAATTATATAAGATTAATTAATAATGAACAAGTTAACAGGCCATTTTATGTTTTGGTTCCTTGTTTACATGAAAACTTTTTTTTTTTTTTTTCACATCCTAATAATCATAATTATATCAAAATATACAATAACATTTTTCCTTCTAATGATTTTGATAGATAAAGTGAATAGGAGTAATGCAAAATGGTTATGAATGAATTTTTAAAGTACACTTTACAAAAAGAATGTGCTTATCAGCTTCTTTTAATTATTTTATTTGAAGTTCACCAATTAGTGATACAGCCTGAAAATCAGACATATTGACTGAATCTTGATATTTTATGTAATTTCAATGGTCTTTATTTCTTTAATCAGTTGCTGTCAGATTTGCCATTAAATCAAGGAAAATGCATCAGAAATTGCAAAGAGTGTCACTCGGTTTAATGGACAAAAGGGCATAAATATCATACAAACTGACGGTGATAAAGGGATCCGTTTGAAGCCCCTATATCTTAAACATCTGCCACCTAGGTCTGTTGTCAGTTTGCATCTTGTGTACTGCTATCAAAACAAAACAAAGTGTCAAAATTCCAGTCATGTGTAACACACAGACTGGTTTGCAGGATCAAGAGACTGGTGTACGTAATTAACATGAGTATTGTGCAACCAGTCTGATAATAGTTGAGAGGCATTATCTCCCTTGGACAAGTGCCCACTTTAGCTAGTTTCACTTTGCGATCAGGACCAAAATTGGTGTTTTTATTTCGCAATAGCCAGGTGCCCGCTGCCCACATTACTGAGGCAAGCGAACATATAGATAGATATACATGTATATCAAAATGATCCGGACCACAAATTTTGACCGCAATACTAAGCTGCCTGTATTATTGAGGTGCTAAAGTGAGTTTCTACTGTATGTTGAAAAAGACCAAACAAAATACAGTGGTTACCTTGAAATTGCAAAGTTATTGTGAGCTGGTCCTTTTCATCGCATATTTTCCTTAAACATGAAAATACGTATAGAGTCACTATAGACGGTACTATATAGAATTACCTGTTGTGACTTCTTCAGGCTTTCCTCTAAACTATTTAGCTTTGTTGTTAAAAACTCCTGAGAATGCTGAAATAATTAAAAAAGAAAACAACTTGAGTGAAATAAATAAAAAAAATAAAACAATAAGATTATGACATTTTGCTCTTTTTTGTTATTCTAATTGAATATATATAATTTATACATTTATTATTTCATATTTACAACATATAAGGAAACCTGCACAAATTTAACAAGAGTTTTCTTTAGAACACATGTGTCACCTGCTGAAGCTTGACAGAAAAAGTGACAGACTGACAGCTGAATGGACAGACAGACGACAGAAAAGTGATCTCTATATGTCACCTCTGCTTACAGCAGGTGAAATAAAAAGTTAACCCTTTCCCTCATAGAGGATACAATGAAAAGACCTATGCGAACAGCATAAAACCAGATCAGCCTGCGAGTAACTCGCAGGCTGATCAGGTTTTATGCTGTTCGCTGCTCCTCAGTGGTCTGGAAATGAGGACTTTATAATTAAATTTGGTAAGGTTTAACTGTGGTTTTCTGCAGATCAGGCTTTATGTGGTACCTATTGAGTGCGTCAAAATGAGTCTGTATGAGGGAAAGGGTTAAATAGAAATGTGTCAAGAGGACAAAGATGCCCCCATACGTCGCATTTTCCAAAACAAAGGCTAACACCAAGGTGCACAAGCACAAATACCTTCCGAGTTACCTGTGTCACAGTTTTGGGATGAACAGATAGATGGACAAAGGCAAGTCTATATGCCTCACCTTTTGGTGGTGGGGGTGGGGGGGGGGGGGGGGGGGGGCATAAAAATACCCAGGTGAACAATATCATATCCTGAATAATATATTCGTGAAGTTTCAAGTATGTAGTACAAATACTTTCAGAGTTTCGTGTGTCACTAGCATAAAATTCCATATTTTAAAACAAAGGCCCATAACTCTGTCAACTTCCAAGCGGTTTGATGAAAATACCCAGGAGTGCAAGTTCATGTCCTGAATGAAATATCCATGAAGTTTCAAGTCTGTAGTACAAATACTTTCAGAGTGATGCGTGTCACAAAGTTCGGGATGGATGGACGTACGTACAGACAGACAGACAGACAGACAGACAAAGGCAAATCTATATCTCCCCCCACCCATTTTTTGTGGGGGCATAAAAAGTCAGTGTACAAAAAAATTATATAATATGCTGAATACTTCATGATATATATAAAGTCAAGTGTTGAAAGTTTAAGCCACACTAGTGTAATATCAAGAATTTGAACTCTTCAAAATGAAACTACAAGTTCAACTTAGGCATAACATCTGAGAAATGCAATATTTCATGGATTTTTTGTTTAAATAAAAAGATTTAAAAAAAAACAAGTTAATGTAAAAAGAGAAGTCTCACCAGTAAGTACTCTATGGATAACTGGGCTAGTTTAAACAGCTTCAAGAAATTTGGGTCAACCATGCGGACATCCTGAAAAAAGAAATGAAAGCTTACATGAAATAGAAGAAATTTTAATCAATACTAGTATCCAGTACAGCAAATAAATCATTTTCATAATCCAGTTAGGCATAAAAAAAAGGTTTGTTTCTGGTAACACGACCAACCCATTATTTAACTCACCCCCCCCCTTTCTTTTTGAGTCCGAGACAAAAAAAAAAAAGTGTAAATAAAAAAAAATAAACAATATCCATCTGAACTTCGTTTAAACAATTTACTAACGATAACTTTGGAGACAGCCATTTTGAGATTATGGATTAGATTTAATTCATATATGAAATATTAGCGAGTCTGAGTGGGAATATAATGTTTCAATTTTTCCTCCTTTTAAGAGTTCCAAAGACTTACCTTAAAAAGGATGTTTCACAGTAACCAAAAATTTGGCAACTCTTTCGACATCTTCTAAACAAGAAGGTACCATATTGAAACACTGACAGAAGTTTAAATTTGATCTTGATCCTCTAAAATCTAACATGGTAGACTAAGAAGAAAAAAAACTTACGAGATCTATGCTAAAACATACCAGTTCTGCATCAATATTACAGAATGTGATGTTCATCAAGTTGTCTTGCAGTGCATTGAAGTCTAAGTTCCTTGACACGGTGTCAATATCAAGGGAGGCGATCCTTCTCCAGTCTATCTTCTCATATCTTTTTCTGAAGGCAAAGTTTCTGCCATTTTGACCAGGTTGGACACTGGAACCTGGATAGGCACTGTCATACACTGATTTGTTTTGATACATGCCTGGATGTGGGGTCATGAACTCCATTGCCATCTGGAACAAAGTGAAACTATATGAGACATTCATCATTACATGAGAGATATTAGACGTGTGCAACTTCTATACTACACAATAATCAATACTAATCTATTTCAAATTTACATGCCAATGGAAATCACCAAAGTTACCCATTTTGTAGCATGATAAATTGATAAAAAGCTGATCAAGAAAACATTTATATTATTATATTAGATTTTGTGTTTTACATTTTGGTTCAAAATATTCAGAAATTCGATTTTTGTCATGTACGACGACAGAGTTTCAGATGACACATATGACATTTTGTTTACTCTTCACATTACCGTTAACTTTGAAATAAACTTTAAAAAAAAGTACAAGATCTTAAACAATATTTTTGATTCAAAACTAATTAACTTTCATAAAACCATAAAACAAGAGTTTTAACTGTAAACAAGATGAAATCCTCAATAAACCATTCAAACATCTCCATCGTGATTTTATTAATCATTAATGCTTCTTATGTACTTTTCCAAATTTATATTGCTGTTATTGGAGTTACTTTTATATTAAAAACAGAAAATTAACATGTTCATTGGATTGAAAAGTAAAGAAAAAAGTGAATTTTTTTAATCTTTTAGCAGTATACCCTTATATACCATGACTTCAAATCATATCCTAATGTTTTTATTAAACTATGAGTAAGTTTTGTTCATTACTGAAATAATTACCACATTGTATAGACACTGATTAACTGATCACACAATGCAAACCTTAAACACTGAACATGGAAAGAAATAGGAGTCGCATGCTTGTAACTGTACGAAAAAGTGGCATTCCGTTCATATTTAAATACAAACAATAAGTGATTTGTTTGACTGGCACACATTTTTTCAGTCACCATTCATTATAAAACAACAGAAGTATGCTCAGTATTATCAGTCACTACAGTCATAATACATGTAGTATTAAATTCAGAAATGATCTTAACAATCTACTAGCTAAATAATCATTCATTAGGTATAAACATCAATTAAAACAAGAGTGCCAGTGCCGCATAAAAGCAGTGTGACACAGTAATAGGGCGGGGCAAACTCTAAGTTAGTCAGTGTCTATTAAGAAAGAATTTAACAATTAAGAAGCCAGAAAGAGTGTAGCTCTTAATAAACACTAACTATAATGAAGTGTCTTTCTTATACGTTTGACTTTACAATAGTTTGATTTTGCCTGTAAGAAGTTTTCTCGGGCTTTTGTATCTGTTTTATTTCTATAAAATTCGTTTCTACATGTGTTGAATGTTTTCCTAGAAGATTTACATTCAGTATCAAACCATGGTTTATGTTTTACTTTTATATTATGTGTATTATGTGATGGCTTCCGTGTCTTCCCAAATACATTTAAGGAGCAGTCATATAATATTGTTAAAAATGAATTAGTTGCAGCATCAATGTTGCTGTTATTTTCGATTAATGTTTTACATTGATGTAGTTCTGTGATTTTAGATGTTAGAATTTGAATAAATTCTTCATTTTTTGATTCATCGAATTTAATATAAATTTCATCATCATTTGTTATAAATTTCTCCGTCACAGTCGCTTTAGTTTTAAACAAGAAATACAAAGCACAATGATCGGAAAATTCTGTCATTTTTTCTACCTTAAAATGAGTGATTAAATCAATATCGTCTGGATGAAATAGTAAATAATCTACCACGCTAGTACCATTTACAGAATAGTAAGTGAAATCATCTGTGAGTGCATCTTCATACAATCTACCGTTAGCTACTATCAGTGACGTACTACAACACATTTCTATCAGTCTTCTGCCAAAATGATCAACAATTTTATCTTTGGAAACACGGTTTGGTATGTTCTTATTATCAGGTAACAAATTTTCAAAATCCGATAGTTCATCAAACTCTATATACTCTTTACAATCAGATATTCTACTGTTCAGGTCTCCTATAACAAAGCATTTGCCCAAAGATTTATACTTTTCAATTCCGTTTTCTATTTCACTGAAGAAATCAAATTCTTGACTATTTATAACGTTTGAATTTTGAGGTGGAATATATACATTGCAAATAAAAATATCTCCATCAAAAGAGAACAATTTTCTACTTAATTTTGTCCACATAATACCATATTGGTTTTGTTCAACGACCTCTACATAATTACTCAATGAATTTTTAAAATAAATTGCTAGTCCTCCGCTATAGCGGCCCTTATTAACATTCTCTGATTTATTACCAAACATATGTACACATATATAACCTGGTATTTCAAGATTAACATATGTTTGTTTAGAAATCCAAGTCTCTGTTAAGAATACAACAAGTGTGTGTGTCACAGCAGGTGCTAACTTGTTAGCCGTCAAGAAACAGTTTGATTAAATCGGTTTAACATAAAAAGAACCGCATAATTACGTTTCTTTACCCCAATGCTGTTAGACAATATAAGTCGGCATAACACCTTATGTGCAAACTTTTTTTTTTCAATAAGCGTGTGTGTGTAACAAGAACTTGTTAAAACGCCTCTTAATTATGTGTTAATCTTTCTTAATTTATTCTTTAATTTAGAAATCACACACTCATTACTCGCGTTAAATTCTTCGTTGTTAATTGGCGGTAATCAAAGACCGCATAGTCGCTAGGTATTCTTTTAGCTCTGCAACCTGTAAATTTTGATTGTGTAATCTGATTTAAAATAAAAAGGTGGCGGTGACTGAAAAGACGATTAGGGATGTACATTATTTATACATTGAAAGTATATTTTGGTTAGGAATAAAATGACCTTTATAAGTGTCATAGTTAAGCACTCTTCAAATTCATAATTTTGTTTAAAATTTAATTGCAATTTAAGAAATAGTCAGACCAATATTGTCAGCGATAGAGCCTCGTACTCAAACTCACGCTGTCTATTTCGTGAGACGTGATTCTATGTTGATGCCGCATATTCCACTTAATAAAATTATAAATCGGCCATGTTCAGTTTACTTAACTTTTATAAAGCTCTACGTACCAACCACTGAAAACTAAAAGATGAAAAGGATATGACAATTTTTATTAGTATTATTACGAAGATCAGATGAAATAGTCATTCAAAACCACGAGGATGACTTCATGCCGGAATCCACTTAGTTGGTACCGGTAAGTCAAATACATGAAATGTCCGTTAGGAAAAGAACAAAAATGCTAAATGCAATTGGCTTTCATGTGATCACATTTTCTTAGGTACTTCCAATAACGTAAGTCAAAATATGCTTTATTTGACATGAAAATAAGGTGGATTCCGGTAAAATCTAAGTGGATTCCGGTAGATTCCGGTAAATAGGGGGATTCCGGTAAAAAGAGTAACCGTTATTGAATATTGCAATGTCTGACATGCCATATAGGAGTCCGTTTGGATTGAGCTGGTTATCATCATTTTGGGAAAATATTTCCGAAGCTCTTCATTCTTATGTTAATGTGTATATAAACATGATTATTTAAGCAACATTACTCTTTGTTTACAAATGAAGTCAACATGCGCCAGTGTGGAATTAAATGTGTGTAGGGATCGGTGTAGTAAACACTGCCACATATGGCTATCACGTGAATAGGGCGGAGCATAATTTGAAATAATGACATGCGCAGTTCGCCATAAACTCTTAACAGTTAAATCTCAATTAAGTAGACAACTCTCACAAGATCCCTAACTCTTAACAAATTAAATCAACCAGGAATTTGAAATTTCTGGCTCACTGATTGGATAAAATTGCGGGCAAACTCTAACGATAGGAATTGTTTTTCTGCATTTAAGACTGATACAAATATTCGGCAACATCCTGTATGCCAACACTATCCCAACTTGATGTAGGAAAAGAAATAAGAAAACCATGAATATCCTCCAAAAGTAAATTTTAAGTTCCTATATTTTCCATCTTAAACAGACGCCATATCTCGGCTTCAACTGCACAACAATAAACACATTTTTAAACTGATTTTGAATGTTTTTCCTCATATATATTCAATGTAAGAGATAACTATTCTAAGAATTTCTCAGCAATATAATCATACATATGTTGTAATAACAAATTTTACTTCAGTAATTATAAGTCTTTGATAATTGTCACCGATTATGTCATGGGTTTTCAAGGTTTCATTTTCCAGTTTTGTAAGTGAACAAAAACATCTAGAACAAATGATTTAGTATAAAAAATATAAAAATTACACTTGTTTAATTAAAATCTTTGGGAAAAACAACTGTTTAACTGTATCAAACCTGAAAATTGCAAATAGAAACTGCAGTCCAATGTTGTTCTAATTTATGTGTTCAGGGGAGGTAACTACAAATAAGTGAAATACATGTAATAAAAAAGGGGGGTGAGAAAAACAAAAGAAAACAGTATTTCATATTTTTTTCATTTGTATGTATTTTAACAAGTTTTTTTCCTTTACTCTGAAATAAATAATTATTCTAATGTACATCTTATTACCACAGAACTAATATCTACAACCTTGTAGATTTTTAAGTGTACGTGTATTTATTTTAATATCAAAAATAAGTATGCAATGTTAATTTCTGAATAAAATAAATAATTATACATGTGTATTTTAAGTATATTTCTAATGTTCATTTCTTTGAAATTCTCACCATGAAAACTTTGTTTCTCATTTCAATATGAGTCATATTGTATAATGCGAGTATGTTATGCAAAACATACATTTCCTTTGCTGATATACATGTAGTTTAATGTCATAAGGCTAAGCTTTAGGAAAATGAAAAATTGGATGTAGGATTAATGGCGTGAGAGTTTTACATTCCACTTGATACACGAATACATTTTTGGTCAAACTCAAGTTGCTGATCTCTGCTACTGATGTCTTTAATTGATTCTAACATTTTTTCCTCTGCTTTTTGTAACTGTAAACTTCATATTGATAAAATAAATTGCATAAAGACCGACTAAATCTATGCACTGCTGTACATTCAGGTGTTTTCTTAAGAATTTGACTTTCACTTGTCCAAGGGGCAAGTTACTTTGAACATCTACTAGCCCCCAGCGAAAACAGGTTGCCCGATCTTGAAGTCAGTTGGTGTTTGTTAATGTTTAAAACTAAATATATGTGTAATATTAAGGTGGATTTTAGTTAATATGTATCAAAAGACAATTTGCAAGCATTTAACCCCTGATATACTGTTGAAAATAAAAAAAACGAAAGATTTCATTTGCATAAATAAACTTGCCCGTCAGGCTACCTTCTTTGAAAAATCACTTTCCCGTAGTGATTTTAACCCGGCGCGGGCAAGTGGGCAAATCTTCCAGCTTCCAAATCTGGTAGCCCACTTGGCTACCAGAATTTTTGAGAATTTGCTGGACAGTGTATCAATCAGCCACGGAGACTACGTTTCAAGGGACAATACTCTTGCAAAAAATCTAATAGGGAGTTTGATTACCATCGTGTTTCTATTCTGGATCTTTGAAATAGTAAAAATGGGCATCCCGCCTAGAGCTTGAACCCCTGATTTACTGTGCAAGTGCTCTATTGACAGAGCTACCGGATTACTTAAACTTACTTATAGGCCATTACAAACATAAAACATTCCTTCAAAAGACCAAAATATACATGCAAATTATAAGTTAAAAACAAGAAAACATGTCTAAGCTTGTTCCATTATGTGAAAAACAAGCTGCTTAAAAAAAGACAACATGCCTATAATGACTAAAATACAACTTATTTGAAGACATAGACTAAATTTGCCATTGTCAAATCAGTGATTGGAAATGACATAAAAAATGACGAACACCTGTTGTCTACCTGTTGAATAAAATCGGATAGAGAGGATGGCGACCTTAGTAACAGACAACTAATTTTGAAAATCTACGAAATACGTATTAAGGAAATATAAAATGAAAACAGCACATGTTCTATAATATTGATATTTGCAAAAATAAATACAAACTTTTCTGAAAAATATTGTCGATTACTCGTACATCCGAAACATCATTTTATCAACACCGAAGTTCAAGTTTGACGTCCATCTTGGAATTTATAGTCTGGTTTCAGACTTTCATAAATTCATCTTAGCTATGTAAACGCTTGATTAAACATAATTCATTTTCATTAAGCGTCCGATATACATGGACGAAACTTTGAAATAACATACTAACCAGTCCACTTCAATGACCCGGAAGTGATGATTCTAACCAATCCAGCCAGACCACGAATACTTACACGAAACTTACTTCTAGTAAACTTCGCAAGTTGGACAGATCATGTTTTAGCGACTGAAAAATGTCAGCAACAAGCATTAATAACATGCTGGGCATGTTGAAGTCTATATGTGTTTTAACGTTATCACTGGATATATATCTAGATGGTAAACACGATTTTTTTTTAATTCCATTTCAGCATCATCACATGGGTGGGGTGATTTTATTTTTGACAAGCAAAATGTCTTGTGAATTTATTCTCATCATGTAGTATTGACACAGATTATCTTGTATTTGTTGGTAGTATTGTATTTATTGTCTTGCATTTTCCATTAGCCATTTGACTAGAAGCCAACTAAGATGTAGGAAGCAAAATATGTAGCATATGAAGTCTACTTTCAGTTTGAGATGAGATGTCGATTATTATCTGGCATATGTCATAAACATAGATATTAGCCGAAAAAATGTTGAACAGTAGTTCAAATTACAAGCAGCTATTGTGTTTAGTGACAGTGATTAATTATTTTGCGGAATACTTGCATGAGGGACTGAAATAGTAAATAGGAACCTCACAGTACAGTATAATAGTTTCTGATGGTCACAGGGTGAGAAAAATATGCAGCCTGTCCAGGACTTGAATCTGGGTCCTTTTTCTTCCAGGGCGAACAAATGCTCTACCGACTGAGCTTCCCTTCCGTTGACATATAATTCTCTCCTGTTGTGACATATCGGTACCCTGACATACTCCCCTGCCAGATTGGAATTCATCCTCAAATTTTACTTTGTGGGGAAAGGGGACCGGGCCCATAGAAAGGGGGAAAAAGTGCACGAACAAGCTAAAAGGGGATTTTTTTACTATTTATAATATAGGCGTTTTATTGTTTTTTACTCTTATTTAATGGTGTTTTATTGCATAAAAGAATATAAGATCATTGATACAGCATGTTTGAACAGTTTTATCAAGAATATAACATTTTAAAAAGACACTGTGACAGTGAGTCCATGCACACAATATGGTATGTAAACTATCATAATCATGTAGGGGGGCGGGAATGAAAAGAAACTGGGGGGAAAAATATATATTCCAGGCAGATGGGAATGCCGCCTATATTCTCTGTATATTTTGACCAAAAAAAACCACTTGCTTACATATAGTTCTCACCCTATTGTGAGTACTGGTACCGTGACACAAGGGTATAGCATGTTATTTTGAATCGCTGTAATCTCAATTTAGTCTGAAAACATTGCAGATCGCATCTTAGTGACATTACTTTGTAAACAAGAAGTTGCAATTTGTATTGAAATAAAAAGAGGAATAGGTCACCTCAAATGGCAAGAAAAACTTTTTTGCAGTATACCAATGTCCTATTTTGTGTCTCCTTATCTTGCCATGTCCACCAAAAAATGTTTTATTGCATGAATAATAAATTGAATGACTTGATAGTTGCAATACTTTGTCTGCTATAATGTTTTTTATGAATGACAACTGTTTTAATCATGAAGTGATGCCTATAGATGGAGCTGGTGTTGTTAAAAATGCAGCAAAACCAGAAGACCAGGGGTTTTCTATGTAGGCCAAACATGGCAGACGTTACCATGTTTCACTTAATTATATGTAGTGGGTGTTAATTATAAGAACACCAGTTGGGATTCAAAAGAATATATTTGACGTGGTTCATCAAAGAAAAACCTGTAACATACAAAATACGTTAAACGAGTTGAACATATTTTCGAGTAATTACACATGTAATCACCAACGTTTACTGACAAGATAACATATTAAGATTTACATTGTATTGCTGATAAAATCTACCAAAATAATAATAGTAAATATACTAATATTGTTTTAGTAACAATTCCACAACTCACCAGGCACGTCGAATAATATAGGATAAAAATAA
Organism: Solen grandis; assembly: GCA_021229015.1. Taxonomy (NCBI): domain Eukaryota; kingdom Metazoa; phylum Mollusca; class Bivalvia; order Adapedonta; family Solenidae; genus Solen; species Solen grandis. Next base: position 67,614,873 of record CM037784.1, read on the forward strand.
AAATGTAGCTCAAAGGAAAGAGCGACGACTGGATGTTAATCAAATGACATCGAAAATCGAAGTGCCTGGAGTTATAAAATTGGTGGTGAAGTTAAGAACAAAGCGCGGTAAAGGAGCGCGGGGGACGGGCCAATAGCAAACTTGCATCATACTCGCATCATAACAACCTTAATTAGGGTATACCTCACTTGGACTCTCTCGGACTTATACTGATTTTTTTTTTTTTTTTTTTCTTGCATATGTGTGATTGGCTTGTCGAATACAGATTCTGTGCTAAGTTCACTGACATCACCAGATTTGATAACACAAAATAGATATCTTTCATTTTGACATTGTTCATTTGATGAGATGATAGCAATCAGCATCAGCTAGGCGCGTTTCCATTGGACCGAGACTGGTGTAAAATCTGGCTTCCGAGGTTGATACGAGGGTGTTAGTAACTTTTATTGATGGAAAATTAAATCAATATCGTAACTTGAATTTTAGTAATTAGAAACATAATTAGAAAATAAACCAGTATTGAGTATTATTTAATATTCATTAGCGGAAATGTCATGGTTAAACAGCAGATGTTTTAACATATATGTTTCCATGTGTTGTGTACTGTATTCGACAGACCAGACCCGCATTTTATACTAGTCATACAACTTACCAGTGTAAATTTAAAACAAGCCAGGATTGTTTAGTTTTGACTCTGATGATGCTGTTGATTATTTTATTAACATTATCTCATTTAGACAAGTTTAACCCTTTCCCTTATAGAGGAAACCATGAAAAGACCTATTCAAACAACATAAAACCAGATCAGCCTGCGAGTAACTCGCAGGCTGATCAGGTTTTATGCAATTTGCTGTTCCTCAGTGGTCTGGAAATGAGGATTTTGTAATTAAATTTGGTAAGGTTTAACTGTGGTTTTCTCAAGATCAGGCTTTATGTTGTACCAATTGAGTGCATCAAAATGAGTCTATATGAGGGAAAGGTTTAAGAAATTTTTCACTCGCAAAAAAAATGCTAGTGGTTAAAAACGTAACTCGCAAACTTCATTTTCTACTTGCATTTTGCTGAAATGCGAGTGTTAATTTTGAGCCCTGTCTTCTGATTTTACCCAGGTTCCAATAGGAAAACCTTTAAATATTCCCTTTTAAACAATAAGGCTCAGGCTAAGTATATAATAACCCATTAACTGCTCCAATATTAGAAAGCTAAAACTGTGTCGAAATCTACTTCATGGAGTTAATGTAGCTGTATAATTATTTTACTACTGGTTCAGGTGATTTATAATCGGAAAATTATCGATTATACCTCATCCGATTGAACCGATAATCATTTGTGACAAATATCAACCGATTTCCGTCACTAATAGGGATCAATTTTCCGTTGTCTGTCCATCTGTCACACTTTTTCTGTCATGCCTTAGCAGGTGACACGTGTTCCAGAGAACACTCTTGTTTTACGAGCAGTTTTAATCAGACATTGAAAAGATGAATCCTACAGGGCCTGATTACCTTAACAAGTTATCTGAAATAAGGTCATCTTGACCTTCTTGTTTTCTTTAATTATTGAAAAGATCACAAACACATCTTTGAGAGCTTTAAGATCCATTGAAAATATGTTTCATTTCTCCTATTTTGCAGTCACCTTCGCAGCATCTGAAGAAAATATCAAGAATCTGGATATGGGAAAGAAAATGTTGGCTGCAGGGAATTTAGTAGAAGCTCTGTCATACTTTGACTTAGCTGTTGGTATGTGTAATCCACCACATATTATTTGATATTGTATATAACTAAGTATTATCTTGATATCAGTATTTTATTTATAATGAAAAGTAATATAGTTTAAGCATATTTTATTTCAAAATATTTGAAATGGGGTTGAGCGACAAGTTCTATCCAACTTGGTTATAGCCCTTACCCTGTCTTAATACGATTTCCAATATAACAGTAATTGTTGTGCATTATAACAAACAGGTGTGATATAAGTCATTTTAAGTCATTTCTTGAAAGTAATAGAGTATATTCAAGCTATTGATTTGATCTTGCAGTTATCATCTGATGGTACCCAAAGCATTTATATAATTTTCAAACTAAGATTGTTTCCAAATTTACTCAACAAATTTACCCTTTAACTTATATGGGCTTATTTTGACACATTGGCAAACAGGACAGATCCAGATCAGCTCCTTCCAGGAGCTGTCCGGTCAGGGTCTCCTCTGTTTGCCCATACAGTATTGTAGCTCAGTTTCGACATAGTTTGCACAGCCAAGAAAAATCTGTTGTGTTATATATCATTTAAATTTCAGTCAGTTCATAATCATCAACTCATACATTTTCTGAGGCAAGGGACAACCTACTTGGTAACTTATTTGACAGTAAATATAATAATTGCTCTAATATTCTAGTGTTGTTACCTTTTTTCTACATATGTTAAGAAAATCATTGTAGACCAGGTTCAATTTTCAAGTGTTTACGCATTTCTTTCACCAAAATGGCAATTTATTTCCAATTTGTTGAATGTTGAAATAACAATATTGTGTTTCCCTCTGTTCCAGTGGATGATCCCACTAACTACCTTACATACTTTAGACGTGCCACAGTTTATCTAGCACTTGGAAAATCCAAGTCTGCCATTCCTGACCTGAATAAAAGCATTGAGCTGCGTCCAGGTTTTGCTGCAGTAAGTCCCTCTCTCTCTTTCTCTCTCTCTCTCTCCACATGCATATTCTCTCACATATTGGTCCTGATGGCCTAATGGTTTGTATTTGTCTTCCCCATAACCTAGATGTCTTCATTTCATTCTCATTGGCTGCTTGACCAACAAATTATTGCTCTACACTGTATCAACTTAAAGGAAAGTGCATGCTGTGGGCGAATAAAAAACAACAAAAACAATACCATTGTGTAATTTTATTTAATCATTTTGCATTCTAAGGCTTCCTAATTATGCAAAGATGTGGAATACTTGGATAGTATCGGCAGCTACAACGTTTTTATATTTTTCACACTCTCTACCAACTTTTGATTTACCTGTAAAAATTGAATAATGGTGGTCATTTGCGATAAACATAACACTTTTTCCGTCACACCTCACCAGGTGACACATGTGTTCCAGAGAACACTCTTGTTTTTTATAAGGCCTAAAGTCATTGAAAATGGTACTGTTAAATCTACCTTGTGCTTTGTCAAGTTAATGCTAAATGTTTGTATTTAAAGGTAACTCCATGATTAAGATAATGCGACTGGTTGTGAAATCATGCCACTCGTAGACATTGGGATACCACAGTGAGAACTCATGTGGACAAAAAGAAAATAATTGAAATAAAGTCGTTCTGACATTAAACCCATTTGAACAAACAAATGTAACTGTGTTTGTTTATATGCATTTATGTCTCTTTTTACAGGCTCTCACTCAGCGTGGTAATGTATTTCTGAAACAAGGAAATCTGGAGGCAGCCACTAAAGACTTTAGAGAAATTGTGAGTACCATCAATTGATTTTAGCCTGTTATTATTTGCTTTTGTGTCACCTGCTGTAAGCATAGGTGACATATAACAATCACTTTTCCTTCGTCCGTCTATCTGTCTGTCCGTCACACTATTTCTGTAATGATTCAGCAGGTGACACATCTGTTCCAGGGAACACTCTTGTTTAATGTTATTAATAATGCTCTTGACTCTAATAATAATATTTCAATTTGATATTGTATTAATAAGAATATAATTAATTAGTTTATATGATATAGACTTCACAAATGAAGAGATGAGAGCTGTTGTTAAAATGTCTATAAAGGTAACTCATTATGAAACCATGTGCTTTTCCTTTATTTCAAGAATTAAAATTTTTTTTTTGAAGAAGGGAATATAATACCAACTTACATGAATATAAAGATGACTTTGCATTTAAGCTATTTTGTGACCATCAAAAACTGTTTTTAACTGGTTTTTGTAGTGGAAAGATTAGAGTGTCACCAAAATGATCTGACATTTGAGTTTTATCCAAGAAAAAAATATATCAAAGACATAAATTTGGCTCTCTTGCTTGATGCTTATTGTCTAACCCTTACAATGCTGTGGGCACTTCTGACTGCCTTTGTGACCAGTCCAGACCAGGCTCAGCCTGCACATGCATGCAGTCTGATCATGGACCCACTGTTTTGTATTCAGTCAGTAAATTTCAGCAAGTGTCCCCTTAAACATCTAATGGTACAGTTAAAAGTAAAGAACAAGTCAAGTTAAGAAATTTAACATTGTAAGAGGTAAGAGTACTAAGGGTAGTTCCAGGATTGGTATACCTGGACATGTGTCATGTTGTATCATGCCACATGTCTTTGTTGTGATACCACACTCCATCTGTCTCATGAAGAAAGTCTTCAAAAGACTGAAATATTGTCTGTCTGACATATACAAAGAAAACCAATAAACAAATATGTTTTAAACCTAAGGCTTTGATTGCAGTATGATAGAGACCCACAAAACGAGGAAGCCTTAACATACCTGCACCAGATTGAACCACTTGGGGCCGAGATAGAGCAAGCAAAGCTGTTTTACAAGAACCATGACTACCAGTCCGCCATAATTCTCCTCTCTAAAGCAATTGATGTAAGTTCTTTCCTTATTATGCCTTTACATTCATATTGCTATTCAAATCAGCGATTTTTTTCCCCTAAATTGTGAATGGGTTCGGTACCATGAAAATTGTAAAAAAAAAGGGTCTTCTTAAATAGAATTATGAATTTTTTCTTAATATTGTGAATTTATACAGGCAGTTACTTATAACAATTCTCTGCTGATTTTGGGAGTTTCTTCACATAATATTAATTTGCTGTTTCTTGACATTGTTTTTCGAAATACCCAGACGCTTGCTTTGATTTGTATCAATCATTATAGAGCACTATATTTTTCATACCATCAAAAAAATGTGAGAATATGAATGCATCTGAAATCCTGGTCAGTAGAACACATTTAAGCATAAACAGTATGAAGACAGAACAAAGAATTAAGAGTTAAGCATCATTATATGAAAAAATAAGGAAAAAAGATGTAATAATAGGCTTTATTTGTCAGAATTGTGAATATTAACCAGAATTGTTAATGGGTCCAACAGACCCAGGCAGGCAGAAGATTGTAAATAACCTTAAGTGATTGTGAATGGAGTTGGTTATTCGGTACCTCTTATATATGGAAAAATCGCTGCAAATATATGCTTTTATTTCTTATGTCAAGGGGACACTAAAATCACACATTTCACATCTTGTCTGACCTGTCAAGTCCTGTTCCTTTCAGTTCCAACATTAAATAAGTTGTTTTTATTTATTTATCTTTTATTTTTATTTTTTTTTTTTTTTTTTTTTTTTCACAAAAGATTGCTTGTAATGGATGCAGTTAAACAGAAACTTGAATTGAAAGCCATGTTGTAGTTGCACTGTTAGTCACCATAAATGATGGCTCTGGGTATCAACTTTTTAAGTTTAGCTTAATACAGGTTCTATATTGTATGTAGTACTTACTCTCAGTTGACAAAAGCTTAGTCATTTGAAAGTATTGAAATCTGTTTCATGCCAGATTACAGCATGTGCTTTCTTTTTTTCACCTCTGCCCTCCAAATTATGCAAGAAAACTATCATTTGCTTTTTCTGTTTTTTATAGCTCTGTCCATGGAACCCTGAGCTCCGAGAGATTCGGGCCGAATGTTATATCGCACAGGGTGACTTAAACAAAGCTGTCAGTGATATCCGTCCAACTACAAAACTACGCAACGACAACACAAAGGGCTACTTCAAGCTTGCCAACCTTTTGTATGAGATGGGAGATGCTGAGGAATCATTATCGTAAGTATTGGTTGGAATTTCCCAATTTTTGTCCTCACCTCTCATTTACCTTGAGTGGGAAACTAGTTTTGAGAATTTTTCTAGTTCCATTGAGTGGTTCCTGAATATTACCAGGACTTTTAACTGGTTTAGATCCCACCTAATTAGAAAGGTATTTATTTTAAATACTTTCTGGCTCAAAAACATGAGGCGCAGGTTTAAAATTCCGTATTATGTCAATGACATATATGATTCCAAATATGGAAATGTGGTGTCAGACCATTCATGCTACTTTCAACAGGGTTAATATCACAGTGCTTTGCTAGGATGTAAGAACCTAGTACTACTGGGGGAACCCATATCTACTTTTGATGATGAATATGTCCCCTCAAAATAAATAAACAGTTTGACATTTTTGAAAATTTGCAGCTATTCAATTCATGCTTTAATGTTTCAGTGTTTCATGTAATTTGTTTGAAGCAATGTACAATGACTTAAGCATGTAATGTTTTCAGTCATTGTGGCCATGATATTTCCATGATATATGATATTAGGGGGCATGACTTTAAGTCAGTAGTAAACATTCATCCGCCATTAGTATAAATTTGATTTATTGAGAAAACTTAACCAATTTAAACTTGTATAAAGCAACTTCTTTATGTCCTGAAATTAATTGGTATGTGATAAAAGGAAAGTCATGTTGTATTAGCTTTTTGTAGCTTTGTATTTTGCTTCTCGCCCCATACATAATTGTTATATTCCCTATATAGTATACAACATTTCAAAATTACTAGTATGCATGTGTTTGATGATTGGACTAGTCATCATTCAAAATAGCAAGAAATTAATGAAATGTATTAAGATCATCCTATAATTTTGTTGATATTTTCTCCAAGCAAAACATCACCTTCAGCACTCTTCCTGCAAAGAACAGGAAAAAAAAAAAGAAAATATGTATAACTCAGTATCACTGTTCCTTTTCTCTATTTTCCAGACAAGTTAAGGAATGTTTAAAGCTAGACCCTGACCACAAAGAATGTTTCCCATTTTACAAGAATGTGAAAAAGCTTGTGAAACAGTTACAAGCCGCTCAGGAGTACTCCAACACAGAACAGTGGGAGGACTGTCTCAACAAGGCCCAACAGATACTGAAGCTTGAGCCCAAGGTGTATCCATTTGTACACACAGCCAAGTCTCACATGTGCCATTGTCTGTCTAAGGTTGGTGCTCTCTCTCTCGGTGTCTCTCTCTCTCTCTGTTATTGCCTGTCTTAATTTTCTCTCTCACTCACTCTCTTCCAGTCAGTCTGTCTCTCATTGAAATCTGTCATTGAAATCAAAAGATATTTGTGTTTCATTTTGCTCTGCAGTTCCAAGTAAGTGTATCAAGCTATTTGAAAAAATTACAGGCCTCTTGTGTTAGTATTTTACTGCCTTTTCTTTTAATGATAAAAAAAGACTGAAATTGTTGTTTAAAGCATGGACTGCTTTCACCACCAATGCCCTTGACTTAGAATCAGCCATCAGTACCTGTTTCCCTGTTATTTTCCTTGTACAGTTTCCTAGTAGGGCTGTGGTGTTTGTTAACCCTTTACTTCATATAGACTCATATGACATATTGGCAAACAGAGCAAACCCAGATCACACAGCTCCTATAGCTCCTCTGTTTGCTTATACAATAGTGTAGCTCAGATTCTACACAGTCTGCAGAGCAAAGAAAAAATCCAATAATCATATACCATTTAAAGTTCAGTTAATTAATATTCATTTAGTCAAAATTTGTACATGAATATTCTTGAAGTAAAGGATTTAACATCACGCAATAGTGATTGGCTTCATGATTAAAGGCCAACTGGTGCTTGTTGTCATGTTGCCTATTGGAACCAGGTTCATGACTGTATTGTCCTGTTACAGAATGGACAGGGATCTGAAGCACTCAAGGCTTGTAATGAAGTTTTAGAGATGGACCCAGATAACCTTGACGCCATGTGTGACAGGGCTGAGGCACATATAGCTAACGAAAACTACGAACAAGGTGAGACCTGCTTAGATAGGGAAGAATTAATCATGTTTATATTTGTGCCTGAACAGAAATTTAGAAGATTTTGATGGAATTATTAGCTCGCTATTGCTATATGCTGATAGTTCATTTCATGTGGCTCTGTGCACTCCAGGACTGGAGGTTGAAATATGACTGAATTATTTTACAATCACAGTAAAATCTGTAACAAAATATCTTCTTCTGTTTTGTTTTTGTTTTTAAACTTGGTTTTATAGATCATGATGTAATTGAAAAAGTTAGAAATTTCCCATTTTATGGACATGGTGTAACCTGTTTTTAGTAGCAAATTTATAAAGTTTAGCATATTACTTTCATAACTTGAGCTCTTAAATCTTCTCACTACAAAATCTTATGACAATACTGTCAGCATGTTCAGCTATTTTACAGTTCCCATTGTACTGTTGCAGCTGTTAAGGATTTCCAAGAGGCCATGAATGTTGATCAGGAAAGTCGACGAGCCCGAGAAGGGATTGACCGTGCTCAAAAATTGCTCAAAAACTCTAAAAAGAGGGATTATTATAAAATATTAGGAGTAAAAAGGTGAGTTTTTTATTGTCTTCTGTTAGGAAATTTTATATTTAGTAATTAAAAATGCATTTTGCATTAATCTTTATAAATATGAAGATGGAAAAGATGAAAAAAGTCAAAGAAAATTATTAAAGAAAATCAAAAAATACTTTGAAAAAGACTACCTAACATCACTACTGTAAACTGTCATATCAACCATTCACACCTTTTTTCTCATGTCAGTAGGAGTCCAATTTACTGAGGCAACATTTATGACTGTAAGATGTAATTCTCTGAATATGTCACTTAAATCATAGTGTAATATGATTACATCCCCTCATTAATCAAATTCAAGGAGGAAGCCATGCTCATAGACTGACATAATCACATTTATAATGAATGGTATCATTTCTTTTTTTCTTGGGGCCTCCGTGGCCGAGAGGGTAAAGTCGCTGACTTCAACACTCACTCAGCCCCTCACCGAGTGAGTTCAAATCCAGGCAGGGTCATTCAGATTTTCATGTAAGGAAGCCTTCAAGCTGGCTTGCGGTAGGTCGGTGGTTCTACCCGGATGCCTCCGTGCATTCGGGTCTTCCTCCACCTGAAATTAGCTGGAGGTCGCTATATGACTGAAATACTGTCTAAGTGACGGTAAACTTCAATAGTCAAGTTAAGTCAGATCTTCCTTTCTTCTTCTTTCAAGCCTGTCAAACCGTGGTCTTCAGTGATAGACATAGTTCATGTCTGAAAGTATCATAAAATAGCTAGATGTTCATCACCAGCTCTATTGTTTCAAAAAAATACATATACAGTTTCTTTAGACTGTCCCCAGTGGTTAGAGCGTCCACCTTGGGAGTGGGAGGTCCTGGGTTCGATCCCTGGCTGCAACATACTGAAGTCGTGAAAATGGTTCTGATAAAGCTCCCTTGCTTGGCCCTCAGCATATAAGGGTAGTTCCAGGACTGGTGGTATGATGTCAGGATAATGTGATTGGGTGTGATATCATGTGATATTGCAGTGGGGCAGCACTATATGTCTCAAGTTGACATAGTCTTCAAATGACTTAAATACTGTCAGTGGGATGTTAAACCCAATCAAACAGGCTCTTTAGACTCATGAAGATTGTATTTGATATGTTATAACCATCAGGAACGCTAAGAAGAAGCAGATTATAAAGGCCTACAGAAAGCTGGCTGTTGAATGGCACCCAGACAAATACGATGGCGAGGATAAGGAAAAGGCCGAGAGGATGTTCCTGGATATCGCTGCTGCCAAGGAGGTGCTGACAGATCCAGGTATGGCACTGTCCAACTTAAATATTGTATCCTAGCAGCACTTAGGATCCGTCTGCTTAATCATTGCTGTTGTCATATTTCAATTTGCTTACACTTAATATAGTTATATACATTGTTTTTGTGAGCTTGTTATTTTATCTTATTGGTAGATTTCATTACTTAGGTAAAAATCAGACTTTCTCATATAGAAAGGTCATCCAGGTTTAGCTCACTCTAACTAAGGGCAGTGAAATTTTACCATCTCGGTTATTTCTTTCTCTTGTGTCAGTAAGATTTTAATGTATTTATTGAATTTGATTTCCAGAAAAACGTGCCAAGTTTGATGCTGGAGAAGATCCCTTAGACCCAGAACAGCAAAATGGAGGTGGTCACCATGGGCATGGTTTCCCATTTGGGTTCAATCCATTTGGCGGTGGAGGGGGCCAAGGGTTCAACTTCAAGTTCCACTTCAACTAAGCTGATCCACTCTATCTGTGATACTGACTTATTGACTTAACAGAGGGTGTAGGGCAAAAGTGACGTATCTCAGTACAGGTCACTACCAGGAGTTACAGCAGTTTTGTGCTAAATCCCTTTACATTAGTCCCTGTGTAATCTTCACCATTTGTCACTTTCATTGACCCTTTACCTCATGAACATTCACTCATGATAAATATTGATTTACTGAACATTAGGTGGTAGGGAAACCGTGGATTTTTCTATGTCTTGCAGAGTAGAACCCTATCTACAATACTGTATGAGCAAACTAGAGAAGATCTTGTACAGCTCTATGAGCTGTCTGGCCAAGGTCTGCTCTGTTTGCAAATTCTTTATAACCAATCTGTATGAGGTAATGGGTTGAAATAGTGTTTTGTTGTGACATTAGATCATTTAGGTCATGTCATTTAAGTGACATGTGTTAAAAAGTTGTCAGGGACTGTATTTATGATGTAAGTATAATTCATAAACTTGTTTCATTCATTGAAATGCATATTGTAATACATAGTGTAATAACATAGTGTAATGTTTAAAAGAACATAAGAAAATACACTTCATCAAGTAAGTCAGGTCCTGTTTTTCATAGATCTGATTTTAGATGTATGTCTTCTCCCATCTCAGTATGAGGAATTATAGAAAGTTCTTAGTAAAATGGTCTTTCTTTCTGTGTATCCTTGATCACAAAGCTTTTACTTCAAGAAATAGTGTTCAAATATGAAGATATTAGTTTAGAGATAAAAGCACACTTGTAAAAAGTATCAAGACATGCAGGTTTTGTTCATCATTTTCTGTTTCTTACATCTTTCTCTCTTTCTAGTTTCGTTGTTAGTTATACACATACTGTTGTATCGTGTTTTTAATTTACATTATCATTACATTAATTGAATATATGTAGACTTTGAATTTTGGTATAATTTTGGGTTTAAAAAAAGTATTGGTTCACTATTGTTTGTTTTTGGGGGGATTATTTTTCCACTTTTAATTATAAAGTAACTCATCTTAAATCAGTTTCATATTTCCAGCAACATTCCAATACATTCAGAAACAAATATTTTAGAAAAAAAAATGGAAGCAGGAAGATTGTGTTAACTCAGAAAATTAAAAAAAAAATTAAAAATTAAGAATTTCTTTTAAATCACAAAATCATGATTTTTCAAATACATGTACGGTTTTTAATCATCGAAAAAAAATGTAATGTTAACAGCGATATTATAGTTTTACAATTAATGGGCATTAATAAAGCATCCAAATGTGACTGAATATTAATCCTTAAAATCCTGTGGGCACTTGTGACTGTCTTTTAAGACCAAGATCATGGTCTGCACTGTTTGCCATTCAGTCGGTAAATTTTCAGCAAGCAGCCCTTTAAAGGACCAATAGTAAAGTCCAAAATGAAGAAGGGCAAGTCCATAAAATAATTCAGCAGGAAGGGTTAAACTGATGGGTATTTTGCAATTTATCTGTCAGTAATTGAAAAATCTGTTATACTGCTTCAGGTTTTTTTAGCTCACCTGAGCTCTATTTGTTTTGTGCATCGTCTGTCATCTGTCGTCAACAATTTGCTTTAAATGACATCTTCTCTGAAATCCCTGTACAGAATTTGATTAAACTTGGCAGGGATGATCCTTGGGTGTACCTTCCCAAAAGTTGCTAAAATGAACTTGATCCATGTAGAACTCTGGTTGCCATGGCAACAGAAAGACACAAAAACGTTAAAAATGATCTCCTTCAAACTACTTGACAGATTTCAAAATGTTTTAGTTCAGATGTTCCTTGGGTAACCCTCTACCAAAATTGATAAAATGATTCTGATTCTCAAAAAAACATGACTGCCAGGGGCAGGGCTAATATGCCTTAAAAGGGATATGGTGAAAACTGTAAATGACATCTCTGCTGAAACCGCTGGACAGAATTTGATTAAACTTGGCAGGGATGATCCTTGGGTGAAACTTCACAAAAGTTGCTAAAATAAACTTGATCAATGTAGAACTCTGGTTGCCATGGCAATGGAAAGAAAAATACTTTGAAAACTTTAAAGATCATCTTCTTCAAAACTATTGGCCAGATTTCATAATGTTTTAAAACAACTGTTGTTGTTTTTTTGGTAACCCTATACTCAGGTGAGCGATCCAGGGCGTCTGTGGCCCTCTTGTTCATCTTTTATTATAGTGTTGTTGAGACGTAGGGTTTCTGCTTATTGATATTGTTTCATGCAGCAAAGATTAGAACAATGTGTTCATATTTGAATGAGAGAAGTATTGGTATTGTGGAAAAAAATGTTCTAAAAACCAAAAAACTAGAATCAAGATGGTTTGTATGCTGAAAATGTTCATATTGAAATTAGGGTTGTCATGGTATAACTGTATACTGCGATACTGAGTATAGTCAATATTGTGCCTTGATACAGAAAGAACATACCAGCTTTTGACTAAATTCTATGCAGTTTCATATCTACCACCATTTTTTTTTGGTCTAAAACACAGATTCATGTATGGATCAAAAGCAATTACCGACATATGACCAATAATGGAGTCTTTGGTTGAATACATGTCATGAACAATAATTCTAAATGACTTGAGAAATGGGATGTACTTGATTTCAGACCATTTGCGGTATTCCTTTCAGGAACATTTGTTGGCAATCCAGCTTATTATTCCACTATTGTTTGAAATAGCCTGTAATTATAGTATGATCAATATAAGAAAACTTGTTGTGGTATGTATTTTGATACGGTTCTTATGTATCACAATATTGCGGTATGCTTTAGCCCTAATAAATTTTTAAATCTGAAATGTCTGGGAGACTGGGAGAGGTTGGGGTTTTTTTTATGAAAAGGATAGAATTCCAATTATTTATTATTTGAGTGCTATATATTTTGATATTCGGTGTGACAGAGAGGACTGTTTGTTGAAAGAAAGCATTTTTTTTTTTTTTTTTTTTTGTGTGTGTGTGTGTGTTATTGATTATTGTGTCAGATTTATTAAAGCACAAGCCCTTTACCACTCTGGCAAGACATTTGACGACATGATGTACTGGAAAAAAAGCTAGATCAAATTGAAAAGTTGTTTCAGTCAGATTTCAAAGTGTTTATTTCTTATCTCAAACGATATGGAGACTGCCAGGTGGTTCATGCAGTGGCACTGGAGCCGGGAGGTTGTAGGTTCAATGTCAGAGTTGTAGAACTTGCTAGATCTCCCTTGCTTAGCACTTGGCAAATCAAGGTATCTTGTCACATGTATGCAGTGTATAACGCATGAAAAATCCTTGCCCCTCTCAAGGTTTGAACTGTTGACCTTCAAATCTACCCATTAGAACATGGCCTCCATTAAGATGGTACTACCAGTTACATGGACTACCATGTGTGCTTTGTGAGTTTGCTCGAAAAACATATCAGAGTGGTAGAGGGTCCTATATGTACCTTGTGTATTGTTGTGCAGCATTGATGCACAATTTGTCCTATTTGTATGGTCATTAGTTTTTCTGTGTTATGCTTGTCAGAAAAAAATGCTACTCTGATACAATCATATTTCATTAATCAAGCAGTTGCATAACTTTGTATCTCCAAGAGATGTTTTGTGTCATATATGAGCCCCATTCCTTATGAATAGAATATTTTAATTTTGAACCAATTTTAAATCTCCGTCTGTCAGTACATGCATATAAAGTTATTAATTTATGTTGCTTAGAATGCTTATCTTTAATTTTTCAATGGCTAGTTAACAATGCAAAGCCGAATGTCACATATTGCAGTCTGGTGATTTGTATCATGATGTTCATATTAGATTTAAATTGTGTGTGTGTGTGTGTGTGTTTTTTTTTTTTTTTTTTTTACACATATTTAGGTTGCCAGGTTAATTCTGGTAAGTTATAATTTTAAGAAAAGTCTCACTTTAAGACTGTAATTAAGGAAAGTTGGTTAATTTTGTTAAGTTGGATTTACATTTTATTTCATGATTATTTCATGATTGTGTGAAAAATTAGATGTTTACCCCTTTTGTTGTGTTAAGTTATATTTTGACCATCAGCTTCTCTCAAATTGATGGAAAAATAGATTACATTGTATAGCCCTAATTACAGTCTATTTGACATATGAAGTAAATATATCAATGATTTGATTGTAACTGTATCCATACATGTTAGAGGCAGAACAAATGTGCAGGTTTTAATACAAACAAATAATTTTAGTACATCTATCAAAAAGAATTATCAGACATGGCAGATATCCAGTATTTTTAGAATATAAGTCTTAGAAAAAGGTTCGCAGAATGGAAGCTATCATAGTCGTCATGTATGTGAATATTTTCCATCTAATTTATGGGAATCATACAAGAATGATATTATGCATTGCAGATACAAAAAAAGTATTTAAGATAATAAAATAAACATTTGATGAAATATGCTTTTAACATATTTCTATTGAAATTGAGTTTCTTAATCTATCTTGATGGTAGTATATGATTCATGGAGTAAATCTTCTATGTATACGTGTGTGTATGTATGTACTCCTGTTTCATGGGCTTTGTGTTTTTGACAGTGTCAAGATTTGAATTCACTTCATGTTTTGATACTGAAACGTAAATGATTTTTTTTTATTTCTATGTGTCTTTGGTTTGGTTTAATGTAGAATGAATGAGAAGAACAGAACAAATCATTCTGGCAAATATTTTGTCTGTTTGACGGTCTAGATCATAAGGAGTGAAGATGTCAGCAAATGTCTGGTCATTTTAAAATTGAATTGTTGACTTATGTTGTTATGAAGAGATAATTAAAAATGATACATTTTTATTTAGTTTTCTGTTTCTTGTTTTATTATGTTCCCCGAAGGGAGAGCGTATAGTTGCCGCTTTGTCCGTCCGTCCCGTTTGTTCGTCTGTCCGTCATAATTTTGTCCGGAGCATAAAACAAAAACTATAAGAGGTATCAACATGAAACTTCATAGGTAGGTAGACCAGTGCCGTGTAAAAGAACCATAACTCTGTTTTGCATAATTTAGGAGTTACTGCCAGTCGTTATGTTTCTTACTTAAGTTTTTGTGGATCATTTTAGGGGTTGCTTATATTGTAGAGAAAAGATAGTTTTGAGGAAAGAAAAAAAAAAAGAAAATTGCCGTTAGACAGGGTCATGTGTGTTCCCTTTTATGAACCGACCAGCCGAAAAGAAAAGAAAAAAGATTCCAAAGAGAAAAAATATCAATCATATATTGTGATAGTTGTTATGCGTTAGCAAGGATAATAGTATCATGAAAGTATGCTAAAGTAGAGATGTGAATACCTAGAGGGATAAGCAGTTCTAAAGTTAGAAAATTGTCATACGTTTACCCAAACTTCCTTGCGCGCGCTCGGCTATTATCGGTTGTTTCGGAAATTGTTGATTGTTGCTCTCTCGATAAACTTCGGCGATATTGAGCATCGGCAGAGATGTGAATAATATAGCTTCGTGGCATCGGTATCTAGAATTAGCTTAAAAAGTCTAAAATGTATCGAAAAATGTAATGTTTTGACATATAGATCAAATAAATCTAGATCCTTAGCTGTTTGAAGAGAGGATAAATTCCTTAATGGATTTAAATTGATTCATTTAACAGTCTGGACACAGACCGATAAAAATAGATTTCCTCGAAAACAAGCAGCAGGAATATCATATCGAAGATAAATACCAACACAAATATTCCTACTTCATCGATTTCAACGGTGATTAAGAGAAAATCTTGTTTTTTAACGTCTGTTTCGATACGATATGCTGACATTTCATTCGATTTGTAAGAAAACATAAGAAATAAACATGCCTTAGAAAATTAAAGAAAATTAAATGAAATATAAAAAAGAGAAGTGTATTGAATATTGACATCAGCTTTAGAACTTAATGAGTTATCGAAAAATGCAAGGTTTTAGTCTATCAATCGAATAAATTAAGATCCTTAGCCGAGAGGGTAAAGTCGCTGACTATAATACTCGCTTAGCCGCTCACCGCGTGGGTTCATATCCCGGCAGGGTCATTCGGATTTTCATATGAGGAAGCCTACCAGCTGGCTTGCGGTAGGTCGGTGATTCTACCCGTATGCCTCCGTTCATTCGGGGTCTTCCTCCAGCTGTAACTAGCTAGACGTCGCTTTTTGACTGAAATACTGTCGAAACGACGGTAAACTCAAATAGTCAATATATATCAGTAGATATGTACAAATTATTAAAATATTATACTAAAACATGTCTACCAACTTTTGTATGATGGAAAATGAAGCCATTGAGGTGAAGCAGTTCACGCACCTCTGGCATGTTAATTTAATACGAATACGAATATGGCAAATAAAATTATGTCATTCGGTCCTCACAGCTATTAGATCCTTTGATGAGGGAAATCAAAAAAATGGTTCCACTTTCTCCTTTACAGTTCCAGTTTATGCTAAACACAGCCACGAAGGTATTCACATCTCTGACACAGCATTAGGACTCTGAGTCCTTTAATTTCACGGGTGGACAAAAGACCCTTCATTCAAAATACAATACATTTTTCATGACTTAAGGTGTGGTTTACATAATTTAGTCTGATACACAGTCCAATGGTATATAGAAACTGGGCTATGGCCTTTTCTTGCTTAGAGAACTGTCAAGTATATTGACTGTTATAGAACATTGTTATGTTTGTTTGTTTGTTTGTTGGGTTTAACGTCCCACTGACAGTATTTTAGTCATTTGGAGGCGATGTCTACTTGAGACATAATAGTGCTGCCACAATGCAGTCTCACGCCGTAGACATGTGGCATGATACCACACCCAGTCACATTATCCTGACACCGGGCCAACCAGTCCTGGAACTACCTTTATATGCTGAGCGCCAAGCAAGGGAGCTACAACAGTACCATTTTCTACGACCTTGGTATGTCGCAGCCGGGAACCGAACCCACGACCTCCCGCTCCCGAGGCGTACGCTCTAACCATTTAGCCACCGGGAACGGAAGAACATGTTTAATGATATATTAAAATAGCTTTTTAATGACAAATGAAGAAAAAATCGTCAAAAAACTGGAGTTGAAAAAGGAAACAAATTTCTTTCCCCTTCATACAGATATTGGGAGATGCCTTCCATCTTGTTATAATTTGGGGGAGGTATTTTTTTTTTTATTTTGACCCGTTTTGGTCTTATTAATTAAATTACAAATAAACCTGAAATAAATGTTTTATAGATTTGTTACCGTATACTTATACGATTTTCCATTTTAGCAAAAAATAGTACTTTCAAAGGAATGGAAAGTTTCTTATTTGGTTGAGTATATTATTTGTGCTTCGCAAACTTCTGGTAGTATAAAAATAGTAACTCGGAACAGGGACTCCATATACAGAAATGTGAAACGAGGCTATCACGTCAGATATGTATGCCTCGCTTTGACTACGGAGACATTCACGTGACTGCATTCGTGCGTTTGAACTCAGTTTTAGAAAACAAAATATTTGATTAATATAAAATTTAAGATGATAATGTGTCCCTCCTCTGAATAAACTTTGTAAGCCATTGAATGAATCATAAGTCATGGAAATCTCTCATAGATACTTAAAATAACCCGTAAGCGAATTTTGCCTAAATTCATTGGTATACAGACGCTTGAAGTTTTGTAAATCTTATGACATGAAATGCTCAAGTTTTTCATGGATGTTATATTTTGTTATTTATTCAGACAAATGTTAGTGAATCTCATACTAGGTTAATTGTTACTTTACTCGTATTTTGTTATTTTATAATTTTATATACACAATGTACACCAATAAAAATGTTTGCTTTTTCTGAAAGTTTTTTAATGACATTTCGTGCCGAATCAATGCATATAGTTCACTGTCAGGCTTTAAATAAGAATAGATGGGTCGTGGGATGTGTCCACCATCTCGAAATTGTGGGCCTACTCGTGTTCTTGTGATTCAAATTACATGAGTGACAGAGTGAGAATCCCAGCGTGAGGAAACCTGTAGGTTGCCTTGTTCCCGGTCGTACTCAAGATTATGTAGAAATTGGGGAAGGAACTCGAGACAATCTTGTAGAACGCCATTGCCACTCTCTTACACACAGGCTTACTTTACATTCACTTCTGTGGTTGGCTCAGAAAGTAGTTTTAAATTTTGCGCAATCTATAAATAGAGACTGTGACGTCATTTAGACCGGCTGAATATGTAAACATTTATATCTGCGGATTGTTCCCATCTGCGTTATAAGGCAGGAAAATAGTTCCCATAATAATTAAAATTATTATTTTCTATACGTTTTATGAAGATTAAAAAAATATTTTTTTAATGTATACTTAAGATCTTTAAATATACCCCACTGGGCGTTAAATAATTGTTTTCCGTTTTGACAACACTCTTGTAATTGAGCCCATTGCAGAGATGCTTTAGTGAGAAATGCTTACCGTACCTGTAATAGACTATTTCAGCAGAGGATCGACAATACCATGTTTTTTTTTCGCTGATTTAAACTGACTTATCAGCGACTGGGGAAAATCTCAAACGTATGTTCCCATTGAACAATGTGTGAAACTGTACACGAGCATGTAAACTGGGTGATCGGGAAGTGCCCGTTGATTTGCGTAGGTTTACATCTCATTTCGGAATGAAATGGTCTACTGATTGAAATGTTTTAGCAACAACGGTTACCTAAAAACGGGTCTCTATGTGATTATAGCGTCCGCCCCTGAATCTGGAGGTCGCGGGTTAGATCCCCGACCGCGACATACCAAGGCCGTATAAAATGACACTGGTATACCTTGCTTGCTTGGCGCACAGCATACAAGAGTACTTCTAGGCCTGACTGGCCGGGTGTCAGGATAATATGACTGGGTGTGGTATCATGCCACTTGCGTCTACGTACGGCGTGATAATGCATTGTGACAGCACTATTTCTGTCTCAAGTAGATATCGTCTCTAAATGACTGAAATATTGTCGGTAGGACGTTAAACCCAACAAACAACCAAAAAACTACAGTTAATGGTCTAAATTTATTTATTTGAACGTCGATTTGGATTCAATTTTTACGACTTATATTAATGCCTCTCTACGGTTTCTGGGTTGGACCAGTACTTTGTGCCTGGGATGGTCATGGGGGGTTCAACGGGGTTCGAAACCACAACCCTCGGCCCTCGTATCCGCAGTCGGGTACATTACCCCCCCCACACACACACACACACACACACACTCACACACACACACACAAATCAACGACAGTCCTACTAAATAAATGAATTTCGTGTGATTAATCTTTGTTAATTACATCATTAGGGAAATCAACGAGAATAATTTCATATCGCTAGCATGACAGAGTAGTAAGTTTGTAATTGACATACCATCGCTTTACATGAGTGGGGGTTATATATGAATCACGTACGCCACGTCCTGTACATACCGGTACATTGCTAGTAGGCAAGATGGGATGCGGGGGTATACATCACTTTTAGTTGTTAGTTTAGAACTTTAACTTTCCAGTGGTATCATATGTTACCAATGACACACACACACACACACAAACACACATATTGTAAAAAAACACAATTTATTTCCTGTAAATAAAGAAATCATGAAGAAATATGTATGGAACGAAATGCTTTATTTTCATTTTCTTTTTAACAACCTTTACTGCTAATTAAAATGCTGTTGCAAATTAGTACTCTTCAGACGGGATATCTAAAACTTAAATCGGTAAAATCTGGTAGAAGAAAAGTAGAAGAGAACACAACCTGTCCGCCACCATCTGTTCCCAGGACCATCATTGAAATTCCAGAAATGTACTTGCTTTAAAAAGTTCGCTTGCTAACCGAAAATAAAATCGCCATTTTGAAGGGTCGATTTAAGATTTGGTCCAAAAATCCTCATCATAACGTGGGGCACCGCTGCTTTTCAAATGATCGATAACTAGCAAATGTAGCAAAATAATAATAATAAGAAAAAATAAATAAAAAATAAATAATAATAATAACTAGAACCGCAAAGCGGCATCTTGGTTTTCGCTTTTAACTTGACTAGTAAGAGTACTGGTTTCAACTGCAGACATAATTGATTGATATTAACTTTATTCGAATATTTTTGTTAATTGATCAAATGAAGTCCGATCTTCAAAAACTAAACATCATTAGAACGATCTCTTCACGAACTAAAACGTTTGTTCATATACTTTCTATAAAATATTTCTAGATTTGAAGCTATTTTGTGTCGATAAAAATAATCGGTATTATGACCTTGACCTTTGCATATTTTCATCGTTATTTACTATGAGTTTATTTGTATTAATTAAATGCATAAACAGTGAAAAAATGATGAAGATTGAACAAAAATAAAGTCAGGAGCTGCAAAAAAGAAGCAACATATGGATTTACAATTGTTTGATAAAAGGATCAAACTTTCGATTGTAGTAATTTGATCAAATGAAGTCCGATCTTCAAAAACTAAACATCATTAGAACGATCTCTTCACGAACTAAAACTTTTGTTCATATACCTTCTTTAAAATATTTTTAGATTTGAAGCTATTTTGTGCCGAAAAAAATTACAATAATCGGTATTATGACCTTGACCTTTGCATATTTTCATTGTTATTTACTATGAGTTTGTTTGTATTATTCAAATGCATAAACAGTGAAAAAATGATGAAGATTGAACAAAAACTAAAGTCAGGAGCTGCAAAAAGGAGGAAACATACGGATTTACAATTGTTTGATAAAAGGATCAAACTTTGGACTGTGGTAATTTGATCAAATGAAGTCCGATCTTCAAAACCTAAACACCAATGGAAAGATCCCTTCACACACTAAAACTTTTGTTCATATACTTTCTATAAAATATTTTTAGGTTTGGAGCTATTTTATGCCGATAAAAATAATAATAATTGATATATGACCTTGACCTTTGCATATTATGCTTGTTTTTTTTTATATGATCTTATTTGTTTGATAAAAATGCATAAACAGTGAAATAATGATAAAGATTGAACAAAAAATAAAGTCAGGAGCAGCAAAAAAGAGGAAACATATGGATATACAATTGTTTGATAAGAGGATCAAATTTTGGACTGTGGTCATTTGATCAAATGAAGTCCGATCTTCAAAAACTAAACATTAATGGAAAGATCTCCTCACAAACTAAAACTTTTGTTCATATACTTTCTATAAAATATTTTTAGATTTGGAGCTATTTTATGCCGATATAAATAATAATAATTGGTATATGACCTTGACCTTTGCATATTATGGGTGATTTTTTTCTATGATTTTATTTGTTTTCTCAAAATGCATTAACAGTGAAAAAATGATGAAGATTGAACAAAAAATAAAGTCAGGAGCTGCAAATAACCTTAAAAGTCATGCTTTTAAAATGTTGATTTTTCGAAAATATTGGTTATGTTTGACCTCGTACTGTGGACAAACCATGCATTTCTCAAAATCGCCACAGCATATATTTTGTGCGTATATGTCTTGCGAATCATATGCAACAAACAAAATTCTTCTATCTCATCTCTGAAGAAAATGGGCACGTCTTTGGTAGACCTACCCTTATTTCACAGTTTTTGCGAGATTCGAACTTTCAACCTCCTGTAGCACGAAAGTTTTTATACGCAAATTTTTGAAACCTTTATTGGGCTATTTACAAGGAACATTATGCAAAAAACCGCATTTGAATCGGACCTCAAATAATTGAGATATTGTTTATTAAACATGTTCATATAAAACGCCCCCTGGCGGGAAAATCAAAACAAAAATGAAAATTATCTCGACGTTAGGATCATCTTCAAGTACGTGGTTATTACTGATAAAAGTTTCATAGATGTGGCTTTTCTCACGTCGGAGC
>CM037784.1:67636930-67686930 GCA_021229015.1 Solen grandis
AGGAATAATGAGCTTAAAATACTCCCGGTCTTCCTAACCTTTCGATAATTCGAACAATTTATTTTCCGCTTCGGTCCTCGGAAATCGCGAGTTTATTGTCCTTTTTTATCGAGTATAGTTGTCTCTTATAAAGCCATCTCAGTGATCACTTCACGATTTGATATAGACTATCGTACTCTCTCATGTGAGTGACCTGGAATCGAAAACCGTGCGCACTGCTGATAAACTATGTGCAGCCAATCGACAAGTGACCCAAAATTGTTAATGAAACAGGTGATTAAATAATTATGACAAAAAATTAGGAACAAATCTACCTTAAGCGTGTTTTCCCGGTATGGTGCAGTCTCAGATAAGTGTCAGGTGGTGGCTTGATTGTCCGTAACTTTTCCGCCTCCTGTGACAAGAGAAACAACGCCTGGATGTCCGGCATCTTTCCTCTTTCTCTAATACTGTAACATAGGTGCACTGGTATATGTATTTTAATTCTTCACCGCCCGCATATCCGAGCCCACTTACGGATTGTCAAGTTATTGGCTCTGAAGGGTAACTAGTAATCAATAACTGAACCGAATGATAGGTTAACTTCCGGTCTTGTATTTTAATCAGCCATTCAGGTGGGGTGTTTTGATTGGTTGTGTATCATGTGTATACGGCTTCGATATAAACACCACATTGGAATATTATCATATAAAAGGACGATGCCGATCTTAAGTCCGAATTAAAGTAGGGTATGCAAATATGATATCTTACATTCAATTATCATATAGATATAACCAATATTGCATAATAAAAACAATATATAAATCAATTTTAATTCATTTTACAACTGATTTACTGCACATTATAACTCTATATTCAAAAGCTGTCAATAGACGGTCAACATTTGACCTAAAACAACACACCTGATTGATTTAAGCATATAATCTTCACATTGAAACATCAATATTATCCGCCTATGCGTTACCCTGTTTCTTTGGCAGGTGTTTCATCTCTTGTTTAATTTTCTACCTTACAACACGGACACGTTTATATTTTAGCAGTTTAAAAACTTTCAGTACGATAGATTATATTCTTATAGAATGGCATAAATTGGCATAATGTTCATAGAATCTATATAAGTAATGGTCCTATTGAATCTGGACCATCCCTCGAAGGTTGGTTGCAATCACTTCCTTTGTGTTATCTCATTTAAATCGGATAGCATGTTCGTTCAAACACTCTACGCCGTTTCCGATTTCACGAAGAATTTAGTATTGCAGTATACTAACTGTAGATTTCCAAATTAGTATAGAAGATCGTTTCAAATGGAGCATAGCTTTCTATCGTTTAAAGATGAATGATCAATGTAAACTAAGTGTGCCACTCGATCGCTTACAATCTGAATACCTTACATTTTAGGATTGGTTATGGAAGAATTTCAATGAATTTGGAAAGAAAAGACATGATAATACTTACTTTTCAATTTAGAGACTTCCTTTTCTTAATCAAAAGGCGGTTTTTAAATTCCATTAACGCAAATGAATTTTGATCGAGAGAACATATGCTTTACTCTTTTAAATCTTGACAATAAGAACTATTATAACATACATATATGTGTTTTATAAATTGGCTATTAAGTTTGAGAATTAATGATTTAAGACAATAAAAAACATGTTATCTTTTATCGCAGTTAAGACATATCTGATGGTCCTGCGTATTTAAACTTGTTAAGTGTGAGATTTTGTCTAGAACATGTTATATCCTTATTCGATATTCAATATTGATTTTAAAACCCGTCTCAATCAAAATCACCAAATTATGGACCTAGGTAAAGTTTCGGATAGGGTTTTATTTACCGTTTAACAAATGCAAAAAAATTTGAGCTAAGAATTTCTTTTATTGCCAAATCAACCCCCTCCCTTTTAAATTTACTTAATACAATCCCGTTTTGGCTTTTTAATCATTATGGCACTGCAATATAGCCCTTTAACATGGCCAAAATGTAGAAAGGGGGGGGTCTACGGTCCGTGACTTTTTTTATAAGATATTCAAAAGTTCCGTTTTGGGATCAGAAGAAACCCCCAAAATGACCAATCATGAGGGAAAGTTTCCTTTTTTCCAATCAAATAATATTTCGAAACAAACCCTCACATTTCGGGCCTTCCGAAAAATTTACCTTTGTTTAAAAGGGGTATTTAATTGGGTGCGAAATCGTTAAATTTTGGGCATTCGCTTTTGACCGGGATGGTACCAGGGGGAAAATTTTTTTACTGTTTACAATTTAAACTTTTTCATGATAGACTGTCTTCCTTTTTTCTAAAACCCGGTTTCTATTCAGTTTCCCAAACCAGTTTTCAATTTTTCCGAGAAAAAATTACTATGATGTGTTTTTTCGTGACCAAACCCTGAATGTTTTGAAATCCCTTTACATCTGCAAAGAACATTAACACTTAAATTAAAAAGTAAACCTTCGGCCCCCTTAATTTTTTTCTGTTTTGTAGACTAAAACGTGACATTTATTTCAATAATGTTAATATCTTCGGGCTTTGTTGCAGTAGTTTATTGTGTTTTTTCTCGAGATGATACTGGGGGAAAAGACTCCTTCTCGCTCATCGAATATATGGGTTATTTCCCTTAACTTCGTGTTTTTTTTAAACCCCTTTCCCCTCAAAAGGGGACACCTTTAAAAGACCATCAACAGAAAAAAACCAGATCACCCTCATAACTCGCGGGCTAAACGGGTTTTATGGTTCCTGCTCCTCATTCGGGAAAATAAATTTTTTTAAAAAATTTTTGGAAAGGTTTAATTTGTTTTTCTGCAATCGGGCTTTAGGGGGTCCTATTAAATGCGCCCAAAATGAGTCTATATGGGAAAAAGGGGTTAAAAAATTTTTATAAGTATTTGAAAGGGCAATAATGTATTTTTACAATGCTTGTTTAACCCTTTATGTACATATATAAGGGAAATACCGGACATTTCACGTCCAAGTTTTTCATATTTTTCATTTCCATGTCCTTTTTCGTGATCCCCCCCTTTCGCGATAATAAAAACAATTTTAAAGAATTTTCCTGTTTTCCTGAATGTTTGGTTTTACTGTAACTTTCAAATGAACCACGTTTTGGGGACAAAATCCCGTTTCGCGCGCTATATCCATTTAAAAATTTGAAAAATACACAATCGGGGAAAAATGGAACTTAAAAAACAAACCAATTGACGGTTTCATTTTTTGACAATTTTTTTTGGATATACATTTCATTACTTTCTATTTTCTTTTTCAATTTTTTAGATTAAAAGACAACGGATTTAAAAGTACCCTTTACCCGGAGATAATAACATCGGGGGCGATACGAAGCATTTAACAGAGCTCCATCATTTTATTTCTTAGGTTTATTTTAAATTATTGAAGTTTAAAAGCCATGATTTCCCTAAAAAGACTAAGGGGCAAATATTTATAAATGATGGGAATTTTTTCCCCTACCCATGAATCCCTTTTTTTTTGTTTTTTAAGTAAAATCCCAAATTTTAAATTTGTTTTAAAATTTGAACTTTTGTGTTTTATTAAATTAAAACCCTTTTCACATTTTATTTCCATCAGTTACAAAGATAACACAAACCCAAAGTAATAATACGTCCCACCAGGTTTATGAAGTAAAACCTACCAAAAAGGGAATTTTCGGGGTTTAAAATCCTGCACACGGGGCCCTTTTAACCCAAAGGGGTTGATATGGGTAAATATGTATAAAATTGGGCCCAAAGGGTTTTTAACTCATTATTTAATTCTAGAATTTTTAATACAATTTCAATACTTTTTTAAAAAAAACAATAATAACCAAAAGGGGAAAAAGAAATATTTCACAAATAAACAAAACCTCAGGGTAAACACAGTTCCCCTTTTCACAGGGTTTTTGTTTCATATTTATCTTTTATAGTGATTTTTTTTAATTTATGAAACATAATGTTTCCCTCACCGATTTTAAAAAAGATTTCCCAAAAATTTATATAGTCCCGGGGGGTTTTGTTTCCCCGTAACATTTACTAAACCGCCCCGGAAAGCCCATAACGTTTAATCGACCATTTTGAATGTAGGGCGTCAGAAAAGGTTCTCATCGTTTAAAACACCGTCGACCGCATATTGGGCCATCTCCCTTACGTTTAAAAACAATATGTTGCTCACACGTTCCCCCCTTTTTCCACCCATGGGTTTTCCAAGTATAATTAAAGTGTTTTTAAAAAGATTTATTTTTCTTAAAATTCCCCGGGGTAAAACCCGGGAGTACTCGGGTTTTAGGCAAGCAAAGATTTTTAATTATAAATTTGAATTTTAAAAGAGATTTGCAATTTTGAATTGATGAATTATTAGGGGTTAATATACCGATATGATAAAAATATCTTTAAAATTTTTCTATTTTACATAACTATGGGTTTTCTTTGTTAATTACTACTCACTGTTTTTATATTTTACTTATTTATTTTCTTATTTGGGAGGTTTATATCTTTGTAAAGAGGTTTGAATAAACTAAATTTAAAATTTCAAATAATCTTTTAATAATAGGGTGAAAAGGGGGAGCGCATGCTGTAAACCCCGCCTGGTCCGATTTTCCCTTTTAATTTTATTTATAATGAATATTTGCTAAAAGGGGTTGCTAAAAAAACTACACAAGGTAAATGATACAAACATAGATTGTGACTAGGAAAATTTTATTATGAACCAAATTCCTACCTCCTCTCATTTAAATTATTTCCCTTTTTTATTCCAGGGGGAGCATTAGCTTTTTCTAGTGGGGAAAGGGTTGATTTTGGGGAAATGTACTCCTTAAAATTCCTTTTAAAGGGAAAACACTTTTTTTTTTTATCTGACACTTTTGGGGTTTTTCGCAGGGAATATTCCCCCAGACGGGGCACGAACGCCCCTTTTTTTTGGGAAAAATTGCATTGACTCGACCACGAATTTTTTCGATCAATCATTTAACTTATTAAATTTTATCTAATATTTTATCTCCTGCATCATTATTATCCCATTTTTTTTTTATCATTTAATTGTATTTAAAACAATCAAAAACAAATAACAAAACATAACAGTTTAGAGAGAGGTATTGGATACTATCCATCCAAAATTTTTAAAGATTATCATGACTTTTTCACAAATTTAAAATGGCAACGATGTGCTAAATTTTAAAAAAATTTTATTTTTTTAAAAACATTTCTAAACATAAAATAAAACACATTTGTGTCAAATTTGACATCCCCTCCTTACATTTACAAAAAAATCATAAATAGTGAAAATTTGGGTTTTCCGGCTTTTTCAATTAATTTTAAAAATTATTTGTTCTCGAAAATTTTTGGGGGCCCTAAATTACAAATCATAAATTTTTCCTAAACTTTGTTGAAAAATAATAAAATTAAAGACGTTTTTTAAAACAAGTTTTTTAAACAAATGGGATCACATAAAATCAATCACTGCCCCCAAAAATCCGAAATAGACTTTTTTAAATTCGATTTTTTGTTTTACGAACTGTTTTAAAAGAACGTAGTTAAAAAAATAACGACATATTGGGGGTCGCACTTATTCCGCAAAGCATTCCACGTTAATTCATCACCGTTTTCATTGCATACAATAATATAAAAACAAAAAGAAGGAATGAGAGAAGAATGAAAAAATACTTTAAATGTTTACAGCATTAACAACATTATTATCACGTTAAAAATTTCTATTGACAAGTTTTTCTTTAATATACATTGAATGACAACTGCACACACTTATGTTCCGATGAAGGGCCAAAATGGTATTTTCATGTTCTTTTAAGTCATAACAAACACATTCAAAGTATCACACATGTTCTATATCGTTACTACTATAAGTCAAACAATTCTTCTGTTTTTAACGCATCCTCCAGTTTACATTCCAATTTAGATGAACCCACATTCTTAATCTACAAAACAAAATCATAAATGCCAAAATAAAATATAGCTGAAAATACTTCTGAATTTCCTTGTAAAACTATATACATGTACTACTATTTGTCAAGGATGTACTTGTAAAACTATATACATGTACTACTATTTGTCAAGATGTACTTGTAAAACTATATACATGTACTATTATTTGCCAAAAATGTACTTGTAAAACTATATACATGTACTACTATTTGTCAAGGATGTACTTGTAAAACTATATACATTACTACTATTTGTCAAGGATGTACTTGTAAAACTATATACATGTACTACTATTTGTCAAAGGATGTACTTGTAAAACTATATACATGTACTACTATTTGTCAAGGATGTACTTGTAAACTATATACATGTACTACTATTTGTCAAGGATGTACTTGTAAAATATATTACATGTACTACTATTTGTCAAGATGATGTACTTGTAAAACTATATACATGTACTACTAATTTGTCAAAGATGTACTTGTAAAACTATATACATGTACTACTTATTTGTCAAGATGTATTGTAAAACTATATACATGTACTATTATTTGTCAAAGATGTATTGTAAAACTATATACATGTACTACTATTTGTCAAAGATGTACTTGTAAAACTATATACATGTACTACTATTTGCCAAGGATGTACTTGTAAAACTATATACATGTACTACTATTTGCAAGGATTTTTACTTGTAAAACTATAATACATGTACTATATTTGTCAAAGATGTACTTGTAAAATATATACATGTACTACATTTGTCAAAGATGTACTTGTAAAACTATATACATGTTTATACTTTTGTCAAGATGTACTTGTAAAACTATATACATGTACTACTATTTGTCAAGGATGTACTTGTAAAACTATATAACATGTACTACTATTTGTCAAGGATGTACTTGAAAACTATATAAAATGTACTACTATTTGTCAAAGATGTACTTGTAAAACTATATACATGTACTACTATTTGTCAAAGATGTACTTGTAAAACTATATACATGTACTACTATTTGTCAAGATGTACTTGTAAAACTATATACATGTACTACTATTTGTCAAAGATGTACTTGTAAACTATATACATGTTACTACTATTTGTCAAAGATGTACTTGTAAAACTAAAATACATGTACTACTATTTGTCAAAGATGTACTTGTAAAACTATATACATGTATACTATTTGTCAAGGATATTGAAAATACATATTGTATATTTCAGAGTATAAAACTATATACATTACTACTATTTGTCAAAGATGTACTTGTAAAACTATATTACATGTACTACTAATTGTCCAAGATGTACTTGTAAAACTATATTCGTGTACTACTATTTGTCAAGGATGTACTTGTAAAACTATATAATTGTACTATATTTGTCAAGGATGTACGTCATTCTTATTAAATATAGAAAACAGAAATCGTAGATTTCAAGTACATTTCATAACACATTGATATTTTGATATGTGTTACACATTTGCCATCTTTATAAAATAATTATTACAGTTGCATATACACAAATTAAAATATATGACAAGTGTATTAGATTGAAGATGTATGTGTTAGTTATATGTCGAAAATCTTATTCAACGAACAGTTTTTTTTTTATTACAAAAGATCACAAAAAACTAATTGATTGCAGACGTAGGCAAAGCACTCTTATCTAAAAAAAAGATTCAATGTTAATTGCGAAAAAACATGCCAAAAATCAGGAAAAAGAAATAATGCATCTGCTTTAGTGACCATTGAAAATTCATTTCATGTACATTAATTCCTTTTCTTTGGCTTGAATTATGCAATAAATATTTAAGTTAAATGTATTGCTATCAAAACACAAAGTGCTGTTAAGTTATACATTGATGTTTTTTAACATCAAAAATTTACGTTGAAAGGTTGTTAAGTACAATATTAAAAGTAAGTATAACTAAAGATTTGAGAAAGACTTGATTGTGTACTGTACGAAGCAATGTCTAGAAATCATCATCGCCAACAAATGCTTTTTTTTTTATTTGCAGGACACTTTTAAGAAAGTTAAGCGCATTAGCACCCTCGTTGATGGCGGTATGCGACTCTCTCCATTCTTGTAGAAGAAAGAAGTTTGGATCCTTTTTGCTATGGGAACCTATTTTGACGCATTCCTCTATCTGGGTTGATGTCAAACCAGTTTTCTCCGACGTCGGATTGGTTTGTTACTTAACTTCTGGCATAATTCATGCAAAAACTAATGTCGGAGAATAATCTGAAATGATCATTTTATGAAAGTGCATCAATATCTATGTTTATGTGTAATAGACTCTGATTTGATGGACCTTAGAGGTTTGAAATTGGTATTTAGAACGCACTAATTAGAATATTATCGAATTGACAAACTTGTGAAAGTTTCGCCTACTCATGGAGTTGCTAAATGTAATGAGAGATCCCAAAACACCCTCCATCTTTGTCCCAATCTGTTACTCAATACAGAAACAAAGCATACATACTGTTGCAGAAATTTACAACGGCCTAACAATTCACCGCCGCACAGTCAAACTACACTTCTTTAGGGCGTGAAGCACTGGATCGCCTGTCGCACATATGAAAAGTGTACGTGTTAATGGAATAATGTATATGTTCCAGGGAATGTATAATCAGGGAGTCACGCTAGCCCTGAAAAATCAGGGATTTCGTGTAATTGCTGAACAAATTATTACGCATTAACCCTAAACGATGCAACGATGAGTTCACGTAATCCCCAGTTTTTGTACAGTTATTAGGTATTATTTTCTTGATGATAATAAAAGCGTTCACTTTTCATTTTCTGTTCACAATACTGATATGTGTATATGTTCCATTTATGCTTTTGTGTTTAAATATAAAAAAAAATCTTAACATAATATTTCTTCTTTTTATATTACTTTTAAAGTAAAATACAATTAGATAACTTTATTGTTAAAAGTCAACAGGGAATATGTGAAAATAGCCATTGATTTTCATGGAGTTAATGAAATCTCTAGTGAAATTAGAGATTTCATGAGTTTTATAAATTAAAAAGTGATTAATTGTAATCCGTAATTATACAATAAATAACGTTAAATCCCTGATTACACATATAAGCTGTAACTTATACACTTCGATTGTACATGCATGTGCCTGTCACAGTGCAAAGGTATTTCAGATTATCCAATCAGTTTATATACATTTTAATGTATGTTTGATTATATATTTTTTTTTTATGATAATAGAAGCGTTAACTTTTCATTTTCTGTTCACAATACTGATATGCGTACATGTTCCATTTATGGCTTTGTTTTTAAAATAAAACAAGAATATCTTTTAAAAGATATTCGGCGTAGCTAACACATTAAAACTAAATAAAGTTGGATACGTTAGAAAATGTTTATAAATACCAAGATAAGGGTAGGTATTATGAAGGCAATATAACAAAACGGACTTAATTTACCAAACTCAAAAAAATAATCTACCAACTTCCGTTAATATTATGCACTTGCTGATGTTTTTAAAGAAAAGACAATTCGTTTGTAACCTAGCGAAACCGAAAGATCATAAATCGCCTATATCTGATTATTGTTTCCAGATCCGCACAATAAACTGCACAATTCCTCCGCAGTAGTTACCTCCCCTGAAGGGCGAGTAAAATTTTGTAAATTATGGGAAATTGTGATCTAAAAATAAACATACGCTTGCTTCTTATGTAGTTGTTTCAAATAATATTGCCAAAGTATCATTCATAAATTGACAAGTTTTAGCCTACCAAAAGTTCCTTCCAGGGCATTTCTAAAACTATGAAGTATGAAGTGAAAGCTGTTTTTCAGCATTTGCATATGGAATGGATAACCTTAGAGTACGAAAAGGACAAACTGTATTGGTGGTTAAACATTTCTCTCCAAGTCAAACCTTTCTTAAGTTCTTCTTTTTTCTTTAAATCATGGTAGCACAGGAAATGAAGCAAGAAATTCAAGGACTTAAATAGGGCTAAGTTTAATTTAGGCTGACATCGTATTTTTCTTAGACGGGACAACACGAAGCCGTAATTTAAACCAACGCGCACCTGCTAGACTGACTAAAATGGCCGATAAAATGGCGGTTAAATGGCGGACATCACGTGAATAAAATGGCGGATAAATGGCGGTTTCTGCTATCACGTCACTTCCGATTGGATCCCGTCTCATCGTAGGTATCATGAGGCAAATCAGATACTAAGCGGGATAACATCTCCGCAGGAAGCGAATCTGAAACTGTCAAGTGACAAGACCCAATAATTTTACTATATGTTCTATATAAGCATATATGCAAATGACAATTTCTGTAAGGGAAATTGACATCAAAACTTACCCTCATTAGATAGATCTATTCAAGAGAATAATTCTGTACATTTTAAACATGGGGTCACCCGACTTACTTTTTGACCTATTTAAGCTTAAATAACATACGTATGAATTTAGTGCACCGTCGGCCATTTCACCACCAATTTTCTCAAAAATTCCCTCTCAGTAATGCTCAAATTTTAAGGTTGTGGTGCAATAAGGCCTTTAAATTGGGCATTTTATGACTATTTTAACTGTGTTCTATAGAATTTGATCCTTTATTGCATGTCTTTCAGTCAAAAACTCACCTTAATTCAGCATTAAATAGGGTCACTATTTTCTGTGTAGGCACATCCGGATACAGGGTAACCAAGGGCAGGTATTTGTGGTCTTAGTCCAAGTTGAAATGTATGACTATAGATGTTCCTTCCCATGGGAAGGAACAATAAGGAAGTGTTAATTTTCATTACTGTGTTACCTGTAAAATAAACCTGTTATATCAAGTAGAAAGATGTATACAACGGGTTGTTTTTTTTAATACGAAACCTTACATAGGTTTGAATGATACTTTAGAAAAATATACTTGTCGTTGCTCTTCGGTTGACTTTTCATCCAGTCTTTTATGATCGTATCGCAGAGGTCCATCTCATTTCTAGGGTCACACTTGTTCCGCGCCTGCCTTTCTATACGGTCAATTTTCCTTTTATTATCTAGTTGGTATAACACGGTCATCCATGGGACTGTTGTCTGGCTGGTCAGTTTGGCGGACACAACTTTGGAGAGTACCGATACTGAGCATAATTATAAAAGTCCTGTCAATTTCACACATAAGGTTGATGTACCTAAGTGATATAAAAGAAAGCCCAAAGAATGACGCATGGACAAATGCGGAATTTGTGATGCCTCTAACACAATCATAAAATAAATAAAAGTATAAATATTGCCATTTTTAAAATGTTAAAGTAAAATAAGAAATATATCCATGCAAATAATGATAACACGTTGCGGGTCTGAAGGTTGAGTTACTTGTACCAGGAAATTGAACGTTCAGTACTTACATGTATAAGGAAATCCGACAGGTATGAATTAAGTGGGTTTGAGCCTTTTGTTTCTCTTCCTGTAAATATGTGTCATTAAGTTTCGAATCGACACTTTGAAAAGCATCATTTTATAATGCCAAGAGTTGAGAAAAATAACTTACATATTTAGTCCCCACAGGGATTTTTTATTCATAATATAAATTCACTGAAAATTTCGTATAACCGGGGGAAATTAGTCATTGACTAGAGACATTCCTCTCTAACTTACCGTGTTTACCTGTAATTATAGTCAATAAACACGGCCCCCCCCCTCTCTCTCTCTTTTTTAGAGCTCGAATGTAAAATACCAAAATTTAATTATGACAACCCCCTTTCCCAATACATTCTAAGACACAAGAAAATTTATATAAGAAATCGTGAAAAAAAAAAAGAAAATTTTGATCGTTTTACACTTGCTTAGCTACAACGGACCAAAAGCGAAATAAAATGTAGGTCCTCAAGTTTTTTTACATGGGAATGATCAGCTGTCCCCCCACTGTAACGTGTCTGGCGGTTTTTTCTGATGCTCTCGGGGCGAATAACGGGGTTTTGGATGGTACAGAGTAAATTCCCAAAGGGAGGTGGGCAATTTTTTTTGCTTGTTTTTTGCCCCCAAAACGTGCAGTTTTTGGGAAAAGTCTTACTTTGGGGGTTTAAGGTGAGAAGGGAACCACACTATCCTATACGAAAACAAAAATAAGGGTATTAGTCCTATTTTATTCCGTAAGTAAAATTAAATTTTTATTTAAAAACTTGCATCTTTTGTAAACGAACTTCATCTACTTTGGGCCGTTTTCCCTAAAGACTACGTCAAGATGAAACTTTTTAGTTTTGTATTTTATTTCTTTTTAAAACCCTTTTCTTACATAATAATTATTATAAAAATTATTGGTTTTGTTCTAATAAATTGGGTTTTTTTGCCAACCTAACATTATTGTCCAAAAAAAACAATGTTTTTACCTCGTGTTTTGGGCGGTTCTTTATTTTCACGTTTCCTAAAAAACCAATATGAAGCAGATCTCCGTTTTGCATAAAAACATCGACTTACCCCGCCCCCGAAAACATAATAACACAAAAAACTTTTTAACCTACATTGATTTAAGTAAGTACTTAAATCATATTCATTACATAGTGGATTATCTAATATTTGTTTCCCATTCATGTATTTTTTTCCTTTTAATATGAAAAATTTTGTTTATGTATTGCAATGGCCCCCAGGGGAAACACATACGTTTTTTATGATAGGCAAAGTTTTTCGGGAAAGTCACGGAAATTATGTAAAAATTTTCCCCGGTATTATAGATTAACAACATCACTTTAAGCGAATTTTTAAAATGGAAAATGGTTTAATTCAAATGTAAAAGAGATTTATCAGAAGAAAAAATTTGTGGCGGGCAGCTTGGATGGGGGAGCAAGGGTCTACCCATCATCAGGTTGGGGGGGCCCTTTTGGTATGCCCCATCCTGTAATCACGCGATCCTGGGAAAGGTTTCAAATGTATGGAAACACCAGTCAGGTGGCATGTGGTGACAAAAAAAGGGGAAACCCTGCGCTGAAGACACATTTGAAATTACCTAAAGCTCGCAAAAAGAACGTTTAATGGGTCAGTGTTTCCATGCAAACAATCCGTAAAAAGTTTGCACGAGAGTAAACATGTATACGCATTACCTTACCCTGCCTCGGGGCCATTGGCAGGGGCATAATGAGTGGACCATGGACCATGTTTGTTGGGCAATTGGGGGGGATTGGCGACCCGTCCTCTTCACAGATGATATTAATCCCATCCCCAAATTGCATCGTTTGCTTTTTTGGCAATTTTAAAAAAAGCACATTCTATCCAAATTTTATTTCCAATGTTCATCTTTCAAATTCTAAGCAAAACGGACACTTGTCTATATCATTTTTAAAAAACACTAATTGAAAAAGTAAAAACCCAAATTTTTATAACAATATTGTAACTAAAACTAAAACAACTTACTTGATTTTTTCTTGGTGCTTTGGGAAGCCCTTTTTATGGTATAAAATTTTGCTAACTATATAAGACCCGATAATACAAATGTCGCTCTTTTTTTCTAATTCTCAACAAAAATTCTGTTTTTTTTTTTTTTTTTTTTTTTTTTTTTTCGCAGAAAGGGGGGTCATAATCATATAATTCAAGGGATAAAGAAAACCCGATTGACCATGATACATACCCTCCCCTTAAAAAAGCCAAAAATCTCAGTCATTAATGTTGTTTTTTTTTCATTTATACAGCTATCTCCCGCGTATTTCAAAGGGGGGGTGGGAATTTATGGGCAATCGGGGGTAGTTAAACTCTTGTAATATACATAGTGATATATGACCCACCTTCCGTGGGCCCAAACCCTGTGATTAGAACCAGTTCAAAGGTACCATACCGTATTCATACCCAAGGTCTGAGAGTTCTGACGTCACGCTGTTAAGCTGGTCCTACCTCACACATTGGAACACAGCAGCTGTAGGGTCAAATGTTTTCTGCTTGACCAACACACTAACCACAGTCTTTGTCGCCAGGTCGAACATGTGTCTTGCGGTCTCGATTGCCATTTCCGGTGTTGAATGTTCCGACATTACAATTTCTATAACGCTGAAATATATGATATCTTTTTAATTATATAAATGACGAATGCAGATCTAAAATTCTGAAAACGTAAAGTGAGTAGGTACAACAAAATATAGCTTTATCAAGTTTAATTCTTTTAAGCTTTAAGAAATACACAGCATATTCCGTGTTTCATTCTATTTAGCTGAACACTATCCATACTTTAAATCTGTAGCTTTTTTTTGGTCTAGGTACTTTGCCATATTTTCTGATTTATAGAAATGTTATATACTTTTAAATGATATGTACGTTCCTGGACGTGATGCAACTGACATATTTTATATGAAACAATTATCAACATAGTATGTAATTGTTTACGTTTATATTTTAAATTTTATGGAATTTATCGCAAGCGACAAATTCATAAATTCAAAACATAAACTAATATATTTACTTTGTCACGTACGCCATAGATTTTTGCCTTTGACCTTGTATATGGGAACCGCCTCCTGTTTGATTAACAGTACATGTAATGTTTTAAGTATGGTTAAGAGTAAGAATCACTGGATACATTTTATAAGGTAACATGCAAAACACCATATAAACAGTCGCTGCAGCAACAGGCTCCTCCTATAATGACTGTCCTAAGATCACGTAGGCATCATACACTCATATCTTCTCCATATCAAAACCTCACTGATAATTTTATGCACTATATTTGTCAAACTTTGAACTAAATACAAGCATTTCATTGGACAATTAAGTAGGACAAATTGTAAAACAGATTGATTACAATATGTTTTTTTCTATTATATTTTCGTGTCATAAGTTCAAGACATGGATATCTTTATATTGGTATCTTTACAAACACATACATGTACTTCTTTAAGACCTTTGGTAGTGTTTCTTAAGTTTTCTGGAACTCTTACGCGTTTAAGAAGTAAGATGTACAAGTTGTTCTACTTTCTTATGTTTGCTACAAGATGATATAGTTGGATCAGCACTTTTTTTACTGGGACCTCATTGGCCGAGAGGGTAAAGTCGCTGACGGATTTTCCTGCGAGGAAGTCTTCCAGCTGGCTTGCGGTAGGTCGGTGATACTACCCGGATGCCTCCGTGCATTCGGGGTCTTCCTCCACCTGTAATTATCTGGACGTCGCTATATGACTGAAATACTGTCGAAGCGAAGGTAAACTCAAATAGTCAAGTCTAATCAAGTCATTTTTTTACTACAGAAATATTCCTTTCCCCGATATCTTTTAAACGAATTTACGTAGCATCGAGAACATATAATAGGAGGTAAATGATGTTATCATATTTATTTGAATATAAATATGCTAATAAGGAATATCTCTACTACGTATATCATCATTTTTCAGTGTTGGTATCATATTCACTTTCGTGTCTATACAAGCCATGTGTGTATCTGTTTTGATAGTTCATAACAGTTAATTACTGTGGAAATACCAAATGCCACGTATTTTGATGCCATGTATATAATATTTATGTCGTTACGAATACGCTTTTATGAGCCAGTTCTTCAATACTGAATTAAGGAGAATGTTAATGACATTAAGCACTGCTGAACAGTTTGAGTCTACTTTCATAATGTACCTAAAATTTTAAATTATGTGAAACGTTCTGACCGAAACTCTCCCAATCTCAACAACGTAACAAACTCCACCTACTTGTATATGTCACGTGACGATGGAAGGTGAACTGACACGGCCTTCTGTTTTTTTTTGTATTTAGCGTTGGCAACTTTCCATACATTTTCTTTCCCACGGAACAAGTGAAACGGCTGGCCCTTTCGAAATCTTAGAGCCTTCATCTGTTGAAATGAACCATTTCTAAGTCAACTGAAGTAATCATTACATTGAGAAAACTTTGTAATCCTATCAATTACATTATGAAGAATTATAATGGCCTTGGAATGTGTCTTGTATGACTGATAGATATTAAAGATAGATGTTAAAGTTCTTAGTATAAATGAAAAAAATATGTAAGATTATTCACAATATGATTTTAAGGGAAACGAAAATTCATAGCAATGTTGACAAGTGGACGTCTTTTTGAATTATTTATCATTTTCCCAAGGTCTTTATGAAGCCTGGTTGTTTCAAAGTATAGGAAATTATGAAATATTTTTAGTTTAGTAAGACAGAGATCGAGTGATCAGTTTATTCAAAATTTATAATAGTGCAACATCAAAATTCGACTCGTGTATTATTTTATGTTAATAAAGCAAATTTTGGTTACAAGTTCTACCTAAAATGTATTGAATTCATCAAATATTTACATCCTTAATAAGATTAAGATTATCATCCCATAAAATGACGATACAAGTTGGCAGATGGTGTTAACACTATTGATTTGCCTATTGTTTATAGTAATGCATTTTTGCAGTATGTTACAAGATGTTTCATTTTCTTTTAGAATAGTATCAGAAAAAATATGTAGATAACCACTACTAGATGAGACCATATATGTTTATATTATATTTCATAATGATTCAATTCCACGAGAAAGAAAATATAAAACACACTGACATATTGTAGATTAAAAAAGGTACATAATGTGCAAAATATCTCTGTAAAATAACAGCCAAACGCACTGAAAATGTTTACCAAATCACGCAGTTTAGTACATTTATATTGGATGAATGTCAAAATGCTATCAGTGTTTACATATAACATTGGCGAGTATTCCCGAAGACAGTCTTTAATCAGAATAATTTGAATTTGAAAAACCCTCGTCGAATCACAAATTGTTTATCTGCTACGTCATTAATTAATGCACTCGTGATTCGGTATCGGAGACTTACAGAATGTTTATGGATAATTGACGAGGATATGCGAAATATGCAGATCGGTTATTTTTGTAAAAAAGTGAATGTTTTTTCGTAAAATATTCTTCTTATTTATAAAATTCAGTAACGTTGTCGTCAACGAGTACGTACAGATTGCAACTTGTAACAAATCTGCTTTTTTGTCCGAAGAATATACACTGCTTTTAGAAGCATAATGGACCTTTAATTAATATCTCTTTATAATACTGTTGATGCAGTTATAGTTAAAAAACTTGGCGTATTTGTTCATTATGCCTTTGATGAAGGAAAAACAGAATATATAATATTAGATTTCACTGATTTTTATTATTTCAATAATGCACAACATTGCTCTAAATGTTGTGTAAATATATGTTGTATCCTCATGGGCCTACAAGCCAAATGGATATTGAAATAAAACTTTATCACTTCCTAAAAGGGAAATAACATGAAATCGTACTAAGTAAGTCGTTTATGTTGAGAGCTTTATTTATTTTCGGGAGAAAGGCAAAGTTTTGAAAAAGAGGCATTTCTTTTATGACAATGGATGTTTATAATACCAGACTCTGCAGTGAAATCGGAAGGCATGCTTTTGCTTTATGGAATGTTACTTTTGGCAATGAATATGAATACCACCCGGTTTTCTAAAGAAGAAAAAAATACATGAATACAACGCACTTATAAAAGTAACGAAATTGAAAGTGTTTGCACTGATATTTAACTACACCCACTTTGATCGATTAATAGACATAGAACAAACGGCACCAAATGCCAATATCATCAAGGCTTTTAAAAGAGGTCAGAAAGTAAGTATTTGCAATGTCTTATATGGCAGTGAATAGCATAGATATGCGTTTTCTGGTCAAAAGAGATGCATGCCAGTAGTACCATGTTTCCTTAAGAGGTCGACCTCTATATCCTTCCCCGTAGGTTTCTGACAGTTGATGGTGATAAGTGAACTTGTAGATAGGATTTCCTTCACTGGCTCGCCATCCTTTCCAGACACAGAGGGGAAGATCTCCAGTGGAACGGTCTTTGTCTGTAAGTAAACCAATCAACACTTTCTATAACCAGATGTGAGTAAACCAATCAACACTTTCTGTTACCGCATGTAAGTAAACCAATCAACACTTTCTGTTACGGAAGTATTTAATGTTTTAATAAGGTTCTACTAGAAATTATCATGAATTAATAGGGTGTTTTATGTGAATTTATAAACGAACTTATAACAATAACGACACTGAAGGTGTTTGCACTGATATTTAACTTCAACCAAAGTGTCTTATGAATGAATTGACTCGTCCGGAATTCATTGTGGGACTACATTTCTTTTCGGCGCTGATGTCTTGTTGATTTTACCTTCTATCACTACATACTTTCAATTTAGCTATCTTTTTCTCTTGGTTAATTTAAATAATATATAATGATCTGTGTTTTTCTTTAATTTAAATCACACATGTTGACGGCGGAAATTATGTAAAAGGAAAATCGGCTATATAATATAAGTCACAAGTTATAGTCCAGATTGCACAAGAAAAAACTACCGAGGTGATGCTTGCTCGCTAAAATGTGCTCACCGTGACCCGGATCTCCGTCCGTTTGTTGTAGGTCTCCCTCGGCATGACAGTTTGACGTGTCTATCGTAAGCCAGGTACTGGCTGACCCCGGCTGATCCACAAAGATCGTCTCCCCACGGGGTCGTACAACCACCGTCACCTTCACGCTTCTGAGGCTTGCCAGCTCCAGACAAGAGAGGTCCACCTTCTGTTAGGTCATATAGATGTAGGTCTACGTATT
This sequence comes from Solen grandis, assembly GCA_021229015.1. Taxonomy (NCBI): domain Eukaryota; kingdom Metazoa; phylum Mollusca; class Bivalvia; order Adapedonta; family Solenidae; genus Solen; species Solen grandis. The sequence goes on from CM037784.1 coordinate 67,655,430, forward strand.
TTTCGGCTTATTTAATGTTGTTACACGTGTATACAGATGAGTCATGCATGTGTAGTTAAACAATCCTATCAAATTAGTTGTTACGTGGAATAGATTAAGGAAGTAACCAACCAATGAAGAATGAAGTGAAACGTAAGTGTAAATTGTTTTAAAGACGGTGTATTTTTTTCTTCATTTCAATTCCATTACTTCTTAAAAGAACCTGACAATAATAAACTAACTATAGATTGGGATAATTGACATAGCCTGGAAGTACTGATCCAAAAGTCGGGTGCTTAATACCAACTTGAAGTTCTTCCAAAGCATTCTCAGTCGATAAGACTCGAGATCGGCGGAATTTGTCGAGGACTGTAAAATATTTTCCTAATACAGAGTTAAAGTTATTCATCCACCATTAAATTATATTCATGGTCCTTCATTTGGTTAGATGGACTTCAGTGCATATGCAAGCACCCCATGACTTGGAGCTATAGACAATATTGACATGTATTAAATCTCATACCTCTGTCGTGACAGATTTTTCGTTGGCATTGCGGTTGCAATGCGTTATCCACCCGTCAACCCCGTTCACGGAATACTTAAACACGACCTCATCCCCGCTGTCGGGTGATGTAGCGTGTGGTATATGGACTCTGATAGGAACCTGGAGATTTTTACATATAAACATATAAACACCAAAATATTTCAAATGACTTTAAAACACCCCACCTTTGAAACATTTCAAATAGTTTATTCCGTATTTTTGTAACGATTCTAGGTCACATGTGTATTTTCAAAAGTAACGGGATATTATTCATGCAAAACATGGTGTAAAGCACTCGCCGCCGACACGAGCTCCGCTCATAATCCGCTTTGGTCACGTAGGCACCATACACAATATGTTCTCAATATCAAGAACTATCAGTTCATTTTATGCAATATTTTTGTTTTCAAATTCTGAACAAAATACTAGTCAATATGATTTTGAGGTAAGGAGTAAACAAAATGTGTATTTGAGTGCCATGCTATATGATGTGTGTGTGTGGTGTGTGGTGTTTAGCTTATTTGATGTCATATGCTTATCACAGTGTATTTATTTTTATATTCCGTGATTATGTTAATGTAAGATCTACATAAAAAGGCTTGTTATGGATATCTTATTATTTATAATTACAAAAGTAACATGCAAAATACATGTACATGTATGTATGAATGTAAAACAGTGCTATTAAGGCCAAAGACCTGTTCCAAATTGTGGCCTTAAAAACGAGGTTCTACTGTAGTTCTAAAATTGTTTCATTTATGTAACTAAATGTCGACAAACTGCAGTTAGCTTTATTTTCATACCTCGGCCGATTTATGTCTGTAATTTCTATGGTTTTCTCCCCTTTTACCTGTGATAAGTTCAGCTTACCTCAAATCCATGTTTCCTTTATTGGAATCAATATTAATGACAGAACTGGCCAATCGCTCCCGCCATACAGGGTCTCTATGACGTCATCAACTTCTTCAGTAGCGAGACATTGAACGTCATCCTTGTTCAACGCGCCATCTGGGGCGGATATTACACAGCAAATTCCCTTGTGGTAGTTCTTACTGTCGACGTCATCATTACTATCGGTGTTCGATCATTTAAAACTGATGGAAAGAAGTTAATATAAGAAAAAGGGTAGATATATTCTATGTTGCTAAAAAGTAAAAGCACTTAGAACTATTGTTTTACGAAAAGTAACATTGGTCTACGCATTTCGTGTTCAAACATCAACTTTATCTATGTTCGAATCCATGTTCTTTGACGTGTATGTTAATAAAATGATAAAGAAAATCTTCATTGAAAGGTAAATAGCACTACAGATTCGAAACTAGAACATACTAATAAGAGGTAGACTCTATTAACTACATGTACATGTATTGTACAATAACGAGGTTAAACCGGAAACCTTCAAAGAGTATCAAACCTCGCATAATTAGATCTACATGGTTATAAACTTATAAGTGTGTGTAGTTTAGAAAAAAAGAAACAACAACTTTTGGACGTATTTATATCCAGAACATGTAATCAGGCATTAAATGAATCAAAGATCACATAGCTATCCTTGCAGCCGAGTTGGTGGAGCAACCGGCCATGAGGTCTTTGGATATGCGATTGGTCTCGAATTATAAAATGTAAGAGAGTATTTACATTTCTCCCTATTTGATACGAAGCGTACCATGTTTCAGTACTGCTATTAAGAGACGTGATATGAAATCACTTGCACACTATGATGGATAAACAAACAAATAATGTATACTCACACACTCGGTGTCCAGTTTTCAGGATTAAGTCTTCGTCATCTTTCTTCTTCTCGACGTTTCCGTTGCTCCTCTTCCTTATGTTTTCGTTCTGCTTCTTCTCGCCGTCTTTTTTCTTCCTTATCCTTTCTCTCTTTTTCTTCTTTTAATCTTTCAGCCTCTTCAGCCCTGAGTCGTTCTTCTTCTAACTTATTTCGTTTCCTCTCAGCCTCATGTTCTTTAGTTTCCCCTTTTTCTTTTTGCATTTACCCAGCAATCGAGGCACCCTTTCATCTTACTCAGATCATTTTCAGCTATACCTCCTTGTGTTTGTATCTTCATCATTATGGACTTTGTTTGATCAATTAGCTCATCTAGTTTCTTGTCCTGATTTCTCGAGCCATTTTCTCTAGTTTTATAAATCTGTTTTAACTTTTCGGAAGGTTTGTAATTTGCATGACTGTCAGCCACTGTAAATCATTGCATGGCCGTTAGAGTAACATATTCGTATGAATAATAAACACACTCTTTCGGGGGAAGGAGGGTCATATCGACCAAATTTCCGTCCTATGAAGACTTGACAGATATTATACTGCCACACTCTAATACATATCGACCGGTCCCAATGACCAAGTGGCTAGAGCATCCGCCTTATAGCCAGGACATCGTGGGTTCAATTCTCAGCCGCGACATATTATAGTTGTTCAACTGGTAGTTATGCCAGTAACAGGCATAAAGTTCCAGGACTGTTTGGTTTAGTTTCAGGATAATGTGGACCGAGTGTGGTATCATGCATAATATCACGGTGATACTACAAGTAGAATAGGCTCCATATGCCTGAAATGTCACCAGGACGTTAAACCCAATCAAGCAAAATCTGTGTTACACTCTATACGCTATGATAGTTGGAAGATTTTATAGTGTAGTCAGATAAATACGTTTAATGGGAATTCAACAGCATTTTGAGTGGATATATAAATCGATAAAGTACTTGTAGCGGTTAAACAATTTCAAAACAGTATAACTATTTAATACAGTTTAATGACCTATCCTCATTAAAAGACCTCTCAAATGTCGTCATTTAACAAGGTTGAAGTAAGAACTGCATGACTAGCTGCCTTGCCGGAAAGCTTTGTTAGGCGTTGATGTCTTTGAAAACAAACAGCACGGTGGCCGTATGGTTAGAGCGTCCGCCCCAGAATCCGGAATCGGGAGGTCACGGGGTTCGATCCCCGGTCAAGACATACCAAAATGGACTGGTATAGCTTCCTTCCATGGTGCTCACAATATGAGAGTAGACTGATTTGGTAGACTGGTTGGTTCGGTGTCAGGATAATGTAACTGTGTGTGGTATCATGCAGCATGTCTGTGGCGTGATACTGCAGTGTGGCAGCACTATATCTGTCTCAAGTGGACAAGTCTCCAAATGATTGAAATACTGTCGGAGGGAATTAACCCAATAAACAAACATACTTTTGAAATGAGTGGCTGTTTGCGGTCACTGCGACTGTATGATGCCTGGCTATTTATAAATACAGGAAGACCTCGTGTGCATAGTAAACTCGAGTAGAACAGGAACCTACTGCATGCAAGCTTGAAGGCTATTTCACATTAGAAATGAGTGACCCTACCGGAACTTGAATACACAGCGATGATGGCTAAGCTGGTGGCTGTACAAATCGGCTACGAAGGTCCCAGCAATTTAAATATATTTCACGTACGACGAAGAATACTTTCTGTATAATTTCTTAGCACTCTGTAACCGAGGGGTAGGTTTGAGATTATTAGTAGCATTGGAGAATTTTAGTTACAAATCCGTTATAAATAATATAGCTTCAGTGCGATATCCTTATCTCTTATTTATTTTTTTTACAAAGTAACATGCATTGGGATTACTCACGGACGGGGGGTCCAGGGGGGTTTTGATTTTCTTTTGAAACTCCCCCCGTACTTTTTCGATAGCTCGTTTTACCCCTTTCATCAACGAAAAAATTCCTCGACATATCATTGACTTTTTTCAAAAAACCCCCACCGGCCGTCAATAATCTTGAGGAGATAATTTATTCATTTAAATATCTCTCGTAATGGTTCCGCACTTTTTCTAAATCATGGACTTTCGGGGAAAAACAAAGGTTTTCCCTAATTGCATTTGGGCCCCTTGGGTTTATTTTTTGTAGAGGTTAATGGTCCAAAAAGTAGGGGAACCATTACAGGGATTTACCTTAAAATTATATTTAATGATATATGTCGGTAATCTAGGGGGCCATCATATAAAATTGTTATTTCTGTATTTGATTTTAATACGAGAGTTGCCTTGTAAATTTAAATTAGAGTAAAAAAAAAAATTAGTTTTGTCCAATTTTGCGTCTGGCCATGTAAAATGCGCCCAAATAATATTCCTTTTGATTTACGGTCTCAAATTTGTAATGAAAATCTAATTAAAATGGGAAAATGTGAATATATGTATTTTTTTCAAATGTGGCGGGTTAGATATAAAAAATTGTTGTACTGAAAGGGTAAGATTCAGTTGAATTAAGGATGTTTTTAAGCACCTTGTTTTAATTATGGTGTTAAATATAAATACCTTTATATATTGATAAATAGCTGAATCTCTGGATTTCCTTTCTGTGCTTCCCAAAAACCAACCATAGCTTTTAAAACTTTCTTGGGGGAAAAGTAAGCACGAATGAATTTATGCCCCCGTTGGGGGGGGGGCTTACATTTTAGGGCAAGCCCATTTGGGGAAAGTTCACCAAATGAGGGGAGCCCACCCGGTGATAACCTTTGATGTTTGGGGGGTGAGGTAAGGACTTTGGTCAAGGAAAATTTTTTGTAAAAAAAGAAAAAACCAAAAACATTACCCCCCCATCTATACCCGGGGCATGTAAAAAAAGCGCTACGTTCAAATGAACGCCTGCCCCCAGGGGCTTAGTTGGGGTAAGATTTTGAAAGTTAAGTCCCCGGGCCCCGGTAGAGCTCCAAGGGCATAAACGGGGTTTTTTTGAGGCTTAATTGGAAGGACTTCCCGTGTTATTGTTTTTTAAAAGTTTTGTGACAAAAGCCCCAACCAAAACAACGGCCCGAAAATGAAAATAAATTAAATGAATATTTTTAAAAAACCCTGGTTTTAAAATGACACTAACATTGAAAACTCTAAAAACTGCCAACAAAAAATGGTAGTAAACACCGAGGATTTTTTATTTGGGGGCACACAGTTCATCTTGTAGGGTTTAATCTGTGTCATGTGTGAATCCTGCTTTTTATACCGATAAACATGTATAGGTATTTTCTAACATATGTTTGCGTAAGAATAACAAAATAAAACGAAAACATGGATAAAATTTGGGGACACTTCTGTGAAATCTTTTTTTTTCGCGGGACCTTTTTTCGGAATTTATGGGGGGGTTTTTATCCCAAAAATTAACCCCCCATAAACTTTTTCATAAGCCCTCCGTTTTAGAACATAGACCACAATAAATATACCCACGAAACCCCTTAGGTACTAATAACAAAATATAAATTCCAGGGATTTTTTAAAATTTTACAGTAGATTGGTGGGTATTAGTATTTAACTTGGGGTTAAAGAGCAAAGTAGTCATAAGAGAAAGAAGAATATAAATTTTTTAACATAAAAATCCTTTATGCCCTTAAAATCATCTATATCCCCGGAAACGAATAAACGAAAAAAATTCAAAAGAATATTCTTTTTGTTTTGCTTTTTGAATATTTAAAAAAAAAAAAGATTTTTATAATTTCTAAAATGTGTATCGCATTTAAAGTAAGTACGGGTAGGTTAATTTATTACAAGATGATATTTTCTTTGCGAAAAGTGTAGTAGAAATTTAAACTTAATTTTTTTAAACCCATATGCTTCTCATTATTATTACGTTCGATTTTACAGTATTGTTTCGATCATCAAACCCCGGAACTCATGTAGAGGAAAAGAAATCAAAATACGGGTAAAATTTAGTGAATATACGCGATGATTAGGAAATTAGACAAAAGTGGGTAAGAAACTGTTGAGGTTTTTTTCCGGTTTGGGTTGATTTTCAGAATATTTGTCGGGCGGAGCTTGATTGTCCGTAATTTTTCGCTCCTTGACAAGAGAACAAACGCTGGATTGGGGATCTTTTCCTTTTCAAATGCGTAAATGGGAAAGGAAATGTTTTGTATCCTTCATGCCCCATACTGATTGTTGGTTAGGGGCTTTTAAAGGGGGTTTGGGGTAATCAAAAAAAAGTGCTTAACGATAAATTTACTTCTGGGTATTGTATGTCTTTGTAAAGGCATTCGCAATTAAGGGGGAGGTATTGATTAGATGTGTCCATTGTATACTTTTTTGACTTCGATAAAAACATCTAATGGAAATTATAAAAGGGGGTTTATATTTACTTTAAAATTATCATAAGGTTCTGAAAAAACTTTAAATTTTTCGTTGAATGAAATTTCGTTGATTATGTGCCCTAAGGGACGTTGGGGGTAAATTTTTCGTGGATCGTTTAGAAAACGTGAGGTCAAATAAAGATACAATTTTTTGTGGGGGTTTAAATTTTCCGTGAAAAAAATCAACGAAATCCAAAAAAATTAGTGTCCACGAAAATTAATGATTTCACAGAAATCATTTGCATAACATTAAATTTGAATTCTTTTTAAAACTGATACGTGCTAGTCTCCCCCTTAAAAACACAAACGGTTTTATACATACACGCAGTTTCCGATCTCAACGAATTATTGCATAGGTATCCAGTCTCCCCGACTGGCTCGGATTCCACCAAAAATATTTAGCATAAAAATACAAGGTTTTAAAAATAGGTAGTAAATTCAAGCATTCCTTTTATATTAATAGTTAGGCATGACTATTCCTTTTATCATATTTTGGGCCCAAAACACTTTTTTCCGGAGTGTTACCCTTACTTTTTTCTTTATTCAACAAGTTACAAAACTTTTAGCCGAAATTACACACTCCGCGCACGCGGTATTCATATGATGTGTGTTTAAATCGAACGGGATAAAATGTGTTTAATTATTATTCATATGAAATTGAAAATGTATGAAAAATACACAAGTTAATGTTTTTCAGTTATTATTTAAAATTATTTTCTTCGTGTTAGATAACAAAGAAATTCGTGACAGCCCTTTCCTTTTTTTGTTTTTTGTTATTGTTAAAACGCGTTTTACTGTACTATGGGTATATGTAAAAAGAATTGACAAGAATTATCATTATATCAAAATTTAAAAAAACTCTTCATGAAAATTTTATTAAGCACGAAGGGGTCACTTAATAAAATTCGATTAAGGGTAATTTTTACTTAGCGAAAAAATTGTTGGTGGGGTTCGACTGCCAAATTACTTACTCGCTTTTACGCCTTAAAGGATGATACTCACTAAAAATTTAAGGATTTTTTTTTTCCATTCAAAAAGTTTTTTTCCAAAATTTTTCATAAATTAAATTCTTTTTTTTTTTTTTATAGAAAAAATTGTTTATTTTTAATAAATTTTACTAATGAATTATGAGGGAATATAAAAGATGCTCTTCCCAATCTTGTATACACCGGCTGCCCAATTACGGGTAACGGAAGAGCGTCGTGGGTTTCAGACTTTGGCTCTTCACGATACTGGAACTGCACCCCCCCGACTTACTTTGGTACCCATTAAAATACGCCCCCTTTGCAAAACTTTTTTTCTGGAACAGACCCCCGGTTTGGTAATGGAGAAAACATTACGTTACAAATGATGTTAATTAGATATTAAAACTTTAATAGTTTAAGATTAAACTTAAAAATTAAATACTTTTTCTTTATTACAACCCTTTAAAATACCCAGTTACTCTGTAAAATTTAGTACATGTAAAAAAAAAAGTATGCTGTTTATGTTTTAAAAACCCCGAATTCAAAATTAAGTTTTACAAGCTATTAAAATCACAATTTAAGGTCTTCTTTTTTTCAATAAGTAAATAATGTTTCACACCTTTTGTATTTTTAACTTGAAAATGTGTGATGTACACAAGTAAGATTATATGGTTTCTCTCAAATGTGGTACCATAAAATTTTAAAAGAAAATTTTTAATTTTTTCCCAGTCAGAGAAGTTGTGGAAAAAAACGGGAGCCTATACGACAAACCATTTGTTAACTTTTTTTTTAATAGAACAAAGAAAGGGCTTGCTACAATGCTTTGTTATTTAAAAAAATGGAAATTAAATGGAAAAGACTGAAGCTTTGTATGAAATGAATGGGTTGGCAAAAGACAAATAACCTGAAAATTTTTAAAGTTTAATTTAAAAAAATATTGATAATTAAATCAAAAATGGGGACAGTGAGAGATTAGTTACCCCCATTTTAGGGGAATGGCGCGAAAAGCGAATACGGATAGGATCGGAATGGTAGGAAAGCGAATGGGAAAAGGAAGCGAATACGGTTAGGATAGTGGTTAGGATAGCGAATACGGTGGGGAAATATGGATAGGAAAAGAATAGGAAGGTAGGGTGGGAAAGCAAAATGGGTAGGAATAGAAGGATAGGAAAAGGATAGGATAGCGAAAGGAAAGAAAAATACATAGGATAGCAAATAGGAAAGGAAAGCGAATTTCAAGTAGGTAGGGATATGATCGAAAACGGATGGAAAGTGGATAGGATAGCGATCGGAAGGATAGCGATCAAAGGATAGCAGAAGGTAGCAAAAAGGGAAGGATGGGGATAGGAAGCAAATTGGATAGGATAGGGTACAGTAGGATAGGGAAAGGTAGCGAATACGGATGGGAAATGAAAGGAAAGGGAAATATGGATAGGAAGCAGATGGTGGGAAAACGGATAGGATAGCGAATACGGATAGGATGCGATAGGATAGCGAATCGATGGATAGCAGATAGGATGGAATAGGATAGGATAGGGATAGGATACAAATATGGATAGGATGGGGGGTACAGATAGGATAGGGATGGATAGCGAAACGGTGGGAAAGTAATAGGGGAAGGAAAAATGGATAAAAAATAAGATGGATAGGAATACGGATGGGGATAGCAAATACGGATAGGATGCAATAGGATAGCAAATACGGATGGGATAGCAATAGGATAGCGAATAGGGAAGGATAGCTAGTAGGAAAACGGATGGGATAGTGGATGGATAGCAATACGGATAGGATAGGATAGGGATAGGTACGATAGGTAGCGAAAGGATAGGATGGGATAGGATGCGAATAGGATAGGTACGAATAGGGATAGGATAGGGAAAGGGATGCAAATATGGATAGGATAACGGATACAGATGGTGCGGATGGATAGTGAATACGGATAGGATAGCGAATCGGATAGGATAGCGATAGGATAGGAATAATAAACCTTTTCCAAATTTCATTTAAAATTTGGGGCTTCTATAATGAAATTATATTATCAAATATTACATTTTTTTGATTTTTTTCATTCTCTTTTGCATACTTCATGTTTCCATTTTTAAAAAAAAAAGCTGAATTAAAATTTTTTTTAAATAGGTTATTTTGTCTGCATGAAAGAAAAAAAAATAATTTTCCATTCCAAATGAAATTTTTTTTTTTTTTACATAACAATTTTTAGACCTTTAGTACGGGAAAACTGAACACTTCCGTAATTTGGTCCCCAAAAAAATACACCCCCATTGCAAAAAATGTTTTTTGGAAAACGGTCCCCCCGGGTTTGTGTAATGGAGATAGATTTTACGGACAAATGACTTTTAATATAGAGTCTTAAATTTATTTTTTAAAGAAAAATTTAAAAATCATTTTTACTTTTTTCAATATTCAACCAAAAAAAACATACTTACTCTTTTTGTTTTAAAATTAAAAAAAAAAAAGTATGCGTGAACGGCATTAAAAACCCCATACCCCCCCAATCCCAAAGTCGTAAAAATGGTATGTTATGCTCCCTGCTTGGCGCTCGCATTCATGTGTTTCCCCGATGTGTTTAAAAGTGACTGGGGGGGGGTCCCCTGCCATTTCGGCGTGATTACTGAGTGTGGCAGCACTATATCTGTCTCAGTAAATCGTTCCAAATGATGAAAACTGTCGGGGGGACGAAAACCCCAACAAAAAAAAACAAGCAAACAAACAAACCCCATCCCTCCAAATAATTTTACAAGCTATAAAAAAAACAAGGCTTTTAGTAGGGGACTGAGAAATATTAATTATTTTTTTAAAAAAGTGTTCAAGAATTCAGACACATAGGGAGAAAAGACCGATATCACTTTAATTTGGGTATCCCCAGGGCCTTTTTGAAAATTCAGTGCTTTGGCACCCTCGTTAATGGGGGTTCCGATTCCCATTCTTGCGTAAAGGGAAGTTAGGATCTTCGTTCCCCATTGGAACCATTTTGACCTTTCATGACGGATAGTCAAAACCCCCTTGTTGTCCAAAAGTAGACGGGTTGGCATCAGTTTGAATAAATTTAGCAAGACTTTTTCGGAGAGGAAAACCCGAAATATAAAATAAAATTGCAAAAAAAGATTTTAAAAATTTTAAAGGTTAGACCTTTTTTTAGGTCTTGGAAAAAAGAAATTTTTTTAACACGGTGCAAAAAATGCTTTAATTACTAAAATGAAAATTTTTTTTTTACTTAAACAATCATATCCTTTTTTAATAATTACAGCATATATGCCAGTGAAGAAAACCGAGGGTTTCACACTCCACTGCCAACCGGAGAGCCCAAATTCTGAGGGCGTGAAGACGGGGTGGCCGTCTAACGTGGAAAGTAAAAAGGGTCTATTAACCTTTATTTATTAAAGTATACATGTATACAGTTTTTACAATGGCCAACGATGCAAAATGATGATTAAAAAAGGCAGTGCGATTTAAAAATGCATTTAAATAAAGCTAAATAATCTTTGAATCATACACAGAAATTTTCCCCCCCATGGCTTGTGCCCCTGCTTTATAAATTTATGACAAATGTTTCAGTTAAAGCAAAAGCTAAACATGCACAACATAATTTGTAAATACAAAACCGAGAATCAAATAAAACAACGTCATCTTTTTTTGCTTACTAAATTTGAAGGGGGCACTTTATTTAGATTTGACCAAAATTTTTACAAAAAATATTAATTCGGGGGTGGGGGTGTCATAAAGCCTTTACATTAAAAACATAAAAAAACCCTTGTTCCCAGAAATATTCCAAAAGTTGAATCAACCCCCCACTTTCCCAAAAAGGTTTTTTTTCTGGGTTTAAACATTTTTTTTTTTTTTTTTTTTTTTATCAGGCTTTTTTTCGTACAGAGATTGGGTGGTTTTAAAAATAGTTTTCACAATCATCATTAATTTCCCAGGACTTTCTAAATCTCGTCTTTTTAAAACGTTTAGCAAACAATTGAACGCCTCAAAAATAAAAGAGGTGGATTTCTCATCTGTTATTTGGTATATGTCCTTTACATAAAATGGACATTTTACACAAAAAAAAAAATTCAAAAAGTTTTAGGCGTTATTGAAAATAAAAAGTGATTCGAGTTTAATGGCATAATTTAAAACAAAAAAGAATGAAATTTTTTCAAGCGAACGAAAAAAAAAGTCATGGACCATTTTTTTAGATAACAAATTTTGTTTTGTGAGGTGTTCAGACGTTTTTAAAAACTTTGCGGGCCATATTTAATACCGCTGCAATTTTAGGGTTTAAAAAATTTTTTGATGATTTACCCTTTTTTTGAATTAATAATATCATTTTGTGAAAATACTGAAAATACCGCTTTGTAAAAAAATACAGACCTTTGTATTTGCCTTTATCACCAACATTGGCTATAATTGGACAAAAAAAATTTTCTTTTTTTTTTTATTTTTCGTTATTTTTTTTTTTTACTGTCCCCCTAAAAAATCTTGATTTCACTTTAATAGAGAAATATCTCCCAACATTTTTAATTAAAACATGGGGGCACAGACAGGGAAAGACAAAATTTTTGGGTTTGTTAAATTCACTGACATAAAATAATGTTTACTTGCCCAAATTCCCCCAAAAAAAATAGCAAGTATTTTTTATAGAACAATGAATTACCCCCTTGTATGCACTAACTAAATACCGCAAATAAAAAGAAGTTGGTTGCGTTAAAAATAAATTTATGACCATGGGAAAAGAAAACCTGCTTAAAAACTACCTTCGTTGCTCTTCGGTTGACTTTTTATCCAGTCTTTAAGGTTTCACAGAGGCCCCTTTGTTAGGGATCCACTTCTCCGGCCCCCCTCTTATTGTGTCATTTTTTTGAATTGTCGAGTTAGTAAAACCCGGTTCATCCGAGGACTTCATTAATTGGCAGTTTGGGAGAAGGAACTTGGGCAGTATTGACACTGTGTTGATATATGAAAGTATTAATTTATCTCGTTTTTGATGGAAAAATGCAAAGTAAGCGAGGACAAATTTTAAGATTCCCTTTTGTGGGTTTAAAGAAGATATTAGATAAATAAGATGTATAAGTAAAAAATTTTAAAAAATTTTTAAGTAAGTGAATGGACGATTTTTTAAAAAATTTTTTTGTATCTAAAAATGAAACAAAAAATGGTTTTTTAAAAAACTGTATAAGAAAATAAACGAATAAAGCTGTGTTTAAACTTGATTTTTTATTAATACGAGCCTTCCCCGACCCCTTTTTTTTTTCTTATACTGTTTAGTTGTCATTTGTTTGCCCTTTACTACTAGCGATTAATGTGTAAAAAAAATGATTAAATTTTTTCAATCGCCAAAGGAAGTAAACTGTCAGTTGTGTCGCGTCATAAAATTTAAAAAAGGGTTTTTTGGCTTTTCCAAATGATCCCGGCAAAAATCCCAAACTAGTTCTGCATTTGAATTATAAAAATAAGTGATTTTAAAATATTTTAACAGTTAATTAAAAATTGAATTTTAAAAAAGGTTTTAAAAGCGCATTTTGATTAACATTAAATCAGCAGATTCCTTCGGGTTTTACCCCAAAGGGTATAGTAACAAACAAAAAAGCGTGTACTAAAAAAAAAGAAAGAAAACACTTGTGGGAACATATCCCCAAATGGGTTTTTTGTATGTCTGCGTCATTGGCAAATATAACTCCGTGTAATTAAAAACGAAAAGGAATAAAAAGGAGTTGGCCCCTTTGGTCTTTCTTCCTGAAAAAAAAGTAATATTTTATTAGAGTCGAATCTTTGACCAGCAAAACCTAATGGAAAAGCTTAACACACATAGATGGGGGTCAGAGGTTTACGAAACGTCAACAATAAATTCTGCTAAGGTAAGCAAACGAAAATTTGCAAATGCCGCTTGACCGTCTTATTGTTTCCCAAAAAATCTGTTTATAAAAAAAAAATACAGAAATGGCTATCAAAATACAGTTTTTAAAAGAAAAGGTCTAAAATAATAAAGTTTATAAAATTTAAACTAATTATCAGAGCCTTTTATGGTATGCATATATGCGTCGAATTTCACATTCGTGAAAGAAACCCCTGCCAATTAATTTAGGAAATATATTGAAATAGTTTACATAGGTAATAATAGTGGTTTATGCATTTTTAAAAGAATGTCAATTGATGAAAACCCGTTAATATGGTTCAAAATATATCAAATGAAAAGCGATTTAAAAGCTTGTACCCCTTACCCTTTTTTTAAGTTTTTTAAAAAACCGGTTTTTTAATTGTATATTGTATCGTTTTTTATTTCCAATGAATGCAACCCTATTGAAAAGAAAATAAAAAAAGCATTGAGATTGGTATTTAATTCCCCTTTGGAAAAAGGACGAATATTTATTTATTTTGTTTAGTGTTTTAAAATGCCCGAAATGTTTCCGATGCGTTTCAGAACCTTTTTTCCCCGTTATTACAAAACAATAATCATTAAAAAGTAAATTAAAAGAATATTAAACCAATATTTTTATCTTAAAAAAGAAAAATTTCACGGATTTAAAAAAATTTCTGTATTTACATACCCTTTGGTATTTGAGCGGGGCCGTGTTAAGGGGCCAAGATTTCGTTGGTTTCCTGCGTGGGGGAGTGGGATATAGTAACAGTAGATTTTTCCCTTTTAGTATGGAGTCCTTTTGGGGAATCTGTCCAAACTGTCATCTAGGCGCCCTTGGTTTTGTCGTCAAAGGGTGAGAAAAAAACCACAATGCCCTTAATAACAGACTAATATGATACATATGTTTTTTGTGATGTGGTTCTTCCCATTTGTTTTTTCTAAGTTTGTATAAAATTTCAAAGCCTTCTTTATCTTAAGCTCTTTTCATAGGAGTTTAGATGGGTTTTTGTTTTTCTTTTTTTTTTTTTTTTTTTTTTATTTTTTCTTTTTTCCCCCCTTCAAAAATTTTATAAAAAAAATGTAAAACTAAAAACAAAAAAATTTATAATAAACCCCTATCAGGCCAAAAAAAACATAAAAGAGCGATATCCCCCTTTTTTTAGAAAATTTCGAAGAGTATTGCCTTTTAATGAATTTTGTATCGCTTGATCCATTAGGGAAAAAAGCGAAGTGCGGTTTGAAGAAACTGTTTTTTGTCCTTAAAGAGGAAAGGGATCAAAAAAAAAAAAACGATCACCCAAACTCCTAAAGACATTGGTTAAACCATTTTTGTTATTTTATTCTTTTATCTGTTTATGTTACGGTAAAATTTTATTATTTACTTTTTTCATTTGTTCTTTTAAAGTTTATATACGCCTCAAAGCAATCTCGTAACAAACCTCGGTCTCAAGCTGTTGTTTTTGCACATTTCCGGAAGTCTGTGTGAACAGGTCCCCCTCTGCATACAAATCACGACTGATCCCGCCCCCTGCAACAAGTTTTCAATCGTAACTATTGGCTATATCGTCGGGCTCGGGTATAGAAAGGGCGGGGTGTTCCGAATGCATATTTTTTTTTAAAGTATGCAAACACTTTTTTTAAAAAACGAAAAAACTTTGCCCCCCTTCCGGCGATGAAAGTGCACAGACACGGAGGAAACTTTTCATTTACGAGGTGATTAGCCTTTTTTACTTAAAAAAACAATTACAAAGTTTCAGTTGAGATGAAAAAAAAAAAAAGGGTTTGAAGTACCCAGTTTTAATTTTTTGGGAAAAAAATTTCTTAAAAAGATCAGTTTCAATGATTTCAACTGTCAAATTTTAAAAGTTCACGTCTGGAGTGGGCCCAAGCAAAGGATCACTTTGGGGGAACTGGGGTCAAAATAAATTTTTTTTTTGAAAGGATCCCGCCGTTTATAATTGGCCGGGGCTTTCAAAGGAAAAAACCCGCTGCTTTTTTTCAAGTATTGGTCCAAAAAAATAACCCAATTCCCCTCGGAGGATTTACGGTAGTTAAGCTTTCAAGAATTTTTTTATACGGTTGCCTTCTTGAAAAACACCCAAGCTAAAGTTTTTTTCCTGGCAATCCCCCAAAGAGTATCCAAACGATCATCTTCTATCTGGCAAAAGCAAACGCGAATTTTACAAGAACGATATAAAAGAATCACAAATTCGAAAAGCATTGTTTGGGCCGCAGGCCAAAAACAGTAAAAAAACCCCCAACCGCATCTTCCGTATCCAAACCCCAAATCTGTAAGTCCCGACGTCACGCGTCTGCTGGGTTCCCCTCCCATGGAAACAGAGCCAAAGGATCAGCCCTTCTCTCTTGACCAGACGCTGACCACGTCTTTGTCCCCGGTGTAAAATGTTTGGGCCCCTTTTCCCTTTCGGTGTGTTATTCCCCGGGATTACAAGTTTATAACATGCAGTTAATGATTAAGGTCATGAGAAAAGGTTTTTACAATTTTAAAACGAAAAAGATCTTATTATTTTCAACTTGTACAGAACAAAAAGACCCGAAAAAAATTTTTCATTGTTTTCGAAATCAATTAAAAATGAGCTGGGTTTTTCCCTTTAATTTGCCAAAACTTACTTACTTATTTTGGGAAAACATTGCAAATTAATTTTTCTGATTTCTGGAAATTTCATAATTTTTGTTTTTTAGGTCAAAATAACTGAAAATTTTATTACTGTATTTAAAAACTATTTAACGTCTTTTACAAATTTTTGAATTTAAAAATGTCATATCGCTTAAAAGTAGTCTTTTTGAAAAATGAACGAAACTGAAAATGTTTGGTTGTTACTTGTGCTCGGGATGTCATCTTTTTTATCACTGTCCGTTTTTGCCCTCGTCGGAAACCCCCCTAAGTCAATACGCTTTGCCCTTAATCAACCGTGGGATATTTGGTTAGGAAAAATTGTTATGAATTATTAATTGGAAATTTTACTGGATCCTGGCTGAGACGCACGCCCCAAGGAATCTTTGACAATGAACATTCAACAATATGAGGAACGTCTTGCTCCCCCGCCTATCTTGCGGTAACAATGGGTCAGTTTTTTCTTTGTAATTCAATAAAGAGTATTCAAAGTATATCGGGTTTCATTGGGCAGCAAATGGCTATTATTTTTCATGAAAAATTTAAAATCCAAAAAAATATTCAGAAGTCATGCGGGAAAAAACCGTGGGTTTTCGCAATAACCCCCTTTTTGTTTCAGAACATGAATTTTGCGAAAGTGTACATGGTAAAAAAGGTTAAAACCCAAAGTAATGTTTGGCAAAGGGAACCCATTTAAAGCTAATCAAAACTTTTTACTTGTCAAAAGGGAAAATACGGGTAAAATGTAAAAAAACAGCGATGTAATTGTATTATATTATAGAAACTATAAAACATTTTACATACAATAAAAGACCTAGGCGAGAGTCCTTTAATTGTTGGAGAAAAGTCTTAAAAATCTCTCCGACATAGAAGTCATTTTTTAAATTTGTAAAGACTTAATTTTGTCAAATAAATCAATTTATTTGCACATGGTACATAAAAAAAAAGAAAGTATTCTGTTTTAAAATAAAGGCTGACAATTGTTTTAGAGCTTCATCATTGGCAAAAAATTTGGTGACTTCTATTTTTTTTTGTAAAAACGTTTTTTTTGAAAGTTCGTCATTAAAGGGGGGAAATTTTGGAATATGGATGAGTTTTTCTAAATTTTGTCGTTTCCAAACCCCGTTTTAAAATTACGAATGTTCGGGTTTTA
Organism: Solen grandis; assembly: GCA_021229015.1. NCBI lineage: Eukaryota > Metazoa > Mollusca > Bivalvia > Adapedonta > Solenidae > Solen > Solen grandis. The sequence continues at coordinate 67,672,673 of CM037784.1, forward strand.
AAACATAATTGTAGGGCATTTAAGGTTGCACTTTATAACAGGACGTAAAAAGAATTCTAAAAAACAAAAAATTGAGTTGAAAATTTTTAAAACGTATTAAATTTTTAATTTTGTCTTTTTTTTCAAACCGAACGTACAAAATCCGACCAAAAGCTGTAATTCCAAATAAGATCAAATTTATAACTTGTAACATGCACTGACGAAGGAAGGTGAACGGATACGTCATTTTGTTTGTTTTTGTATCCAGCATTGGCAACTTTCCATACATTTTCTTTTCCGCGGAACAAGTGAAAGTGCCGGCCACTTGGATACGTAGAGCTTTCATCTGATTAAAGCAACAATTTTGAAGTCATTTGAAAGGATACTTATATTATAGACACTTTGTGATCCATCAGATAAACCAAGCAGAATAATAATGTAGATTAATATCAAAAACAATAACAAACATATCACCAAAGTAAAAAAAAAAAAAAAAGGAAGAGCATGTGAAATAAGAGTGTACATATAAGAGGAAAAGTGAAGTCGTAATATCCAAGAGCTTAAAATTGGGATAATCTGTTCTTTGTTGAGATTTTAAAGAATGCATTTGCAATATGACAATGCATTTGAATGATATATCAGACTTTCCGATGACGTCGAATGGAAGGAATTTGAGCAAAGTCGCCATTGTATTTGAATAGGTAGGAAAGAAGACATTTTGCATCACCAATGTGAATGTCAAAGGTACTCCTCCCTCTTTCTATCTCAGATGCAGTCTAAAATCAATCTGCTGTAATGTTACCTGGTTTTCTAATGAGGTCGACCTCAATGTCCTTGCCTGTCGGTTTCTGACAGTTAAGGGTAATTAGCGAGCTAGTGGATAGGATCTCCCTCACCGCGTCATTGCCCTTACCCAACACTGAGGAGTAGTTCTCTAGTGGTACGCTATTCAACTGGAAACAAAAAAGACAACCCTGCAGTTAACAGTCTTTAATTTACTGTATCATTTAAACATTAAAAAATCAGCAATAGCATTTTTGTTACACACTATCCTTCGCCTTCTGTATCACGACTTTATGTAATGAAATACATAGTCATAACTGTTTCTTTTTTTTTCTTTTTTTTTTTTACAAAAATAGAATCAGGATTATTAAACATTTAATGTGGGGGCTAATGGTTTTTTTTACTCAAAAGAACAAACGAGATATTGTGAATCACCAGTAATCATTCAGATAATACTAGAAGAGTCAAGCCTATGTGTCAAAAGTAACTTACCGTGACCCGGATTTCTGTTTGTTTGTTGTAGGTATCCCTGGGGATGAACAGCTTGACTTTACTGTCATAAGCCAGGTACTGGCTGACCCGGGCCGGTCCACTATGATCGTCTCCCCACGGGGTCGTACCACCACCGCCACCTTCACGCTTCCAAGTCTTTTCAGCTCAGACAAGACAGTTTCACATCCTACAATATATTCTTCTCCAGTTTTTGGCTTGCTTGATATCTTTTAAAAGATGTTTCATTAGGGCGTGGTACAATATTTCCGGCCTACGGTAGGGATAATTTAGGCAAGTTGTAAGAGAAAATGAAATAGTAACCCACCGTTGTATAAAGAACCATAAACTGTCAACCGTGGATTTCCGAAAAAAGCTGCAATTGTGCAAATGAATATGAATTAAATCGTTCACCTCTTGATATAAACTTTATCATGCCAATAAATTACTGCGTAACATAGATGTGAGCTGGTTTTAGCTGAAAGTAATACGGGCCAAACAGTCATGATATTCTCAATTTTGAAGAATCGTAGGATCAGATGGAGAATTTAACGATATATTGATCTGAATAACGGAAATATAAGAAATACGCATCTAACGTTTTAAAAAATGTATTTATTTATTGCATAAATAAGGTTAATATGAGAGGTTTTTTTTCTGTGCGAGTTTTTTGTTCCGAAATTCAAATTTTCCTTCCATTTAAATCCTCCTACCTCTGTCGTGACACATTTCTTCGTGGATTGTGCAGGATATTGCGTCATCCACTCGTCACTTCCGTTCACGGAATACTTAAACACGACCTCATCTCCGCTGTCAGGTGATGTAGCGTGTGGGATATGGACCCTGATAGGAACCTAGAAATTGTTATAAACTTGTTAGGGGGCTCAGTGGCCGAGAAAGTAAAGTCGCTGACCCACTCAGCCCTAAACCGCGTGAGTATATGACTGAAATACTGTCGCAGCAACGGTTTGGGCCCCCCCCCCCCCCACCACCAACAAAAACAAAACAACAACAAAAAACAACCAACAAACTTGTTAAATTCTACAGTTGATTCCAATATTTTCTGCATGCATGCAAACTGTATAAAAAACTGTTTTCAACTTCAAACTAGTGACTTGGAATTAAATGGTATTTTTTCAATGATCAAACATAAGTAAATTAATGAAATGCACATAGAAGTGTATGCAGATAAAGAGGAAGTGTTCTTCAAAATAATTTATGTGGGAAATTAATGGCAACATTTCCAAAATCAAATCGTTGAAATAAATGAGAGGGGGACAAGGCAATTGGGCAGTATAGCATCGCCAAGTATGAAATTCAATACTTCAAAAAGATTGGAAAATGTTTGGGGAAAATAATGTAGGAAACGACCACCGAGCTATCAATATTTAAAACTTTGAATAAATCTAGAAAATGTAAAATCTAGTTTCAAGTTTGTCGCATGAATGCAACTATGAAAACGACTCTGTTGTAAATATTTGAACCTATAGTTATTGCCATTGTTAGTGTCTTTTTTCTTCTGTAGCTCTCTCCCAGTATTGCTTAGTAATCTGCGTGTAGTCTCACTTACTTCAAAATCCATATTTCCTTGTGTGGAATCAATACTGATGACAGAACTGGCCAATCGCTCTCCGTCAAACAGGGTCTCTATGACATCATCAACTTCGTCACTAGCGAGACACTGAACGTCATCCTTGTTCAACGCACCATCTGGAGCCGATATTACACAGCAAATTCCTTTGTGGTAGCTTTTACTTCCATCAACCTGATCGATGTCATCATCACTTTCGGTGTTTGGTCGTTTGTAACTGGTGGATAATACAAATATCGAATATTTAAAATATAATTATTGGACTTCACACATAGTGAACACCATTGTGTCAATGAATAAAAAATAAAATAAAACCAAAGCACACACTGTGAGTAGGTAAAGCGCCAATTTCAATTTCTGATGTCGTTGGTTCGAACACCGACTGCGAAAATAGAATTGCAATAGCTTCCTTGTTGGGTAGAAGAGTACATTAAAGGATATATTTAGGAAATGCTGGTTCGGTTTCAGTAAATAATGAGACGTGATATGACGTCACTTTCCTCCTGTAATTCATTCGAGATTATACAAACAAAGAAACAGTCTATACTCACACATTCGGTGTCCAGTTTTCAGGATCATGTCTTCGTCGTCTTTCTTCTTCCTCTCGACGTTTCCGTTGTTCCTCTTCCTTACGTTTTCGTTCCGCTTCGTCTCTACGTCTTTTTTCTTCTCTTTCCTTCTGAAGACGTGCTTCCTTCTCAAGTCTTTCTTTTTCTTCTTGCAATCTTTTAGCCTCTTCAGCCTTTATCCGTTCTTCTTCTAACTGCTGCCGTAGTCTTTCAGCCTCCTGTTCTTCAGCTTCCCGTTTCCTGCGGTCTTCCTCTTCTTGAAGTCTCCTTTCTTCTTCGCGTTTCCTGCGATCTTCTTCTTCTTGACGTCTTTTCTCTTCTTCACGTTTCCTGCGTTCTTCTTCTACTTTTTGTTTTCTCTCTGCTTCGCGCTTTTTGCGTTCTTCTTCTTCGTTTTGTTTTTTCTCTTCTTTACGTTTCCTGCGTTCTTCCTCTTGACGTTTTTTCTCTTCTTCACGTTTCCTGCGTTCTTCCTCTTGACGTTTTTTCTCTTCTTCACGTTTCCTGCGTTCTTCCTCTTGACGTTTTCTCTCTTCTTCACGTTTCCTGCGTTCTTCGTCTTTTCGTTTTTTCTCTTCTTCTCCTTTCCTGCGTTCTTCCTCTTGACGTTTTCTCTCTTCTTCACGTTTCCTTTGTTCTTCCTCTAAATCTTTGCCATTAACCCAGCTATTAAAACAATCTCTCAGCTTACTTAGATCACTTTCGGCCAGACGTCCTTCTGTTTCAATTATCTTTATCATGGACTCTGTTTGAGCAATCATTTCATCCAGTTTCATAGCTTGTGCCGTTTTCCCAAGTTCACTGACTTGCTTCAATTTCTCTTCCGTACCTTCTTTTTGCATGTTAAATGGTTTTGATTTTGATCTTGATTCTGATCCTGTTATCGGTTGAGAAGTCATCCCAACCAATATTTTGTCTTCAATATCTAGTGTAGTCTGTTCAAGTTCACGAATAATTTTCAATACATCGGAATTTTCATTGTCCACTGCAAACCACCAGGGTCCAAGTGTAAGAAATATACCAATAATAGCATATTATTACAATATAATTATACAGGAGTCATTTTTCCCCCGAATACTTATAATAAATAAATATAGCCATATCTACATGCACATAGGATATTACATTCGATGACTGGCTGTTAATTACATGAAAATGTTATTATTCGCATTCTCTATGGTACTTATAAATATCAGTTGGTTTAAAAGGACAGTCTGGGTACGAATCTCACAGTGAATCTTGTTCTCATAATTTTCTTTTAATAATCTTGTGGTCTTTATATAAGAATGGAAATCACAGTACCGTAATCACTCTAAATTTTGGACACTAGGTTTTGAAAAAATAACTATCTTTTGCCTCCAAATTTTGGGACACTTGTAATTTGATAATTTTTTAATGACTCTAAGTTTTGGGACAAAATTTTATTCCATAACTACCGCTTACCCAATGCTTTTTTCCTATACCATTACGCAAATTTCTTATGGCTTTTTTATGGCTTTTTAGAAGCCGATGCATGAAATTTACATTGTTGTGATATTTACTTAAAGCAGGTGAAGTATTTCTGTTTATGTGATTAATAAACCAGACAGATACTCCAGATTTGATCTTAAATTCCCACCCCTCTTTGCTTTACCTCACCCGTGACACATTCTCTGTCGCATGTTTAAACAACATCGCGCCTCAGGAACGGAATGGGATAGGAGTCGGTTTGAGAGGGGTTTGCACTGTATATTCGCGTACATGTGTCATTAATTGGCAATCAAGGACAATAAGCAGACGATAACAAATGACACAGTGGTCCAATTAACAGTAGATGAATAAGAGTCAAGAGTCAATGTATATAAGTAAATGTTTATTTATTATCGTGACATATGTACAAACAATGCATATATATTAAGATATATGAATAGATCAACATAATATATTACGTACACCCGGCCCAATGGGCCTATATGTCACCGTTTATATTTACAAAATAAATAACATAGTAATGAACGGCACAGAAGATGAATATAAATTATGTAAACAAAATAGATTTTCGATGTAAATATGCTTTTGTTAAAAAATTTTGACACTCTCCGGGGATATTTTTCAAGTAAATGTGTAAATTTTTGTTCTTCACTATATACATCTAAGTTTAATGAATTAACCATACACTGTCTATGAACCTGGTAAGCTTCACACTCTAACAAAAAATGCATTTCATTTTCTATCACATCACTGTCACACATTTTACAGACTCTTTGCTCGATCGCCTCTCCAACATACCTCCCTGTCTCTATTCTTAATGGTAAAATACCACATCTAAATTGGGATAATAATGATCTTTCATTTCTGGCCAGGTTTAAACAAAAGGTAAGGCTCACAGTCAAAAGAGTGTTTAAATAGACGGTAAGTTCTAAGTTTTGGGTAGATTTTGACTATATGTGATTGTTTTGGACACGTCTCAATAATGTTAGTTACATAAATAATTCTTGTTTGATTTGTAAGTTCCGGAAAATACATTATTCCAGCTGGCCGGAATAAAGCGTAGATATAAAACTTTATTTGTCAAAAATTGTAATCGATGGTAAATAAGTAAAATTCAAACTTTTAAACACAAATAAATCTTGTTTTATTATTAAAGAATCGTATATTTATGGATTGATATTGATATGTATGTGTATACTGATTATTAACGCACATTGAAAATTTACGGTATCACTTGACCTTATGGAAAAAAAACTATTTTTGAAAAAAAATACGACTCTAAGTTTTGGAAAAAATAAATATTTTTTTTATTCTATTTTCTGTCCCAAAAATAAGAGTGATTACGGTACGTTCTTAATTATATTACTTATATGACTCAACGGAAGTTAAACGAAGTTTCAGGCCCCGTGTTCTCGGAAATAATTAAGTACAATCTCAGGCTCATATTTGAGTATCATACTCAATCCCTATTGAAACTAATGGGCAAAGCTTGAGTGTAAGTATAAAAATCATACTTAAGTATCATTGTTATTTACGAGAACATAAACAATAATAATTCGGGCCATAAAACAAAACTACTTCCTATGATCGTATCAAGGGTTACTTTTAAAGCGGTGAGCTATAAAAACGTTAAATTCATCATAAATCTTATCGCGATAGTAGGATGTTTTCAAGACCAGAGAGACAGGTAGCAATACACAGGACAGAGGAAAGTGCCATGTGCTAAAACGAGATTGAAAATTGCATATTAAGCACATAGCATTTTCCTCTCGTCCAATCAGGTGCTGGAATTTCTTTATAGTCACCGTAGACTATAGCGAACGTCCATTATTTTTGTAAAAAAAAAATATGAATAAGTGTGGACTATGCAACAAGATAACACACACTTTTGTGACATTTTGTCGCTAGTGGAAGGAAAATGCCATGTTCTAAATAGCTTAGTTTATAGTTGTTATTAACTACACGACATAGTCACTCGAGCTCCGCCCTCGTGACTACATAGTGTAATTAAAGGCAACTATGAACTTACTTATACTTAATTCTGATATAACGAACGAGGAGATTTTACATGCTGTAAATGAGTTAAACTTGACAAGGCTACATCCGGGTTTAATTTAACAGCCGGTCCAATCAAGAACCGTCGTGCGTGTAAGAACTTGTTTTCCAATTCACATAAACCATTTTAAACTTATAGCAAGCCTAGCATCTTGAATATACTAAAATTATTAAATACAATTGCTTATTATGTAAGAATCCTTGCCCATTAGGGCAGTTCAGTTCTTAATCCTTTATAAGGAAGGCATATATCTCTCGTGATGTTTAATTCAATTGTGTTTTTTTGTTCATAGGGTTTATAATAGGAGTTTACACTAAAATATTTTCATAGTCTGGTATATCTATAATTCAATGTAAGCCATTTATACTTAGAACAATATAGCTCAGTAGTCAGTTTATAATTTTTAGGGGTAGTTAAAAGTAGTCAAAGAAAGATAAGTTTTAAAATTCTAGATTACTTTTTAAATTTTAGACCCCTGTAGGTATCAATTGATTAATATCAATTGGCTATTACAAAACGCGCGGTATTTATAACCTTGATCTATCAAACCATAACTTCAAAAAATGGACACAGTAAAAAATGGCGGTCAAACGCAAGATATTTCAGTTTTTACAGGTAATTATATTTGTTTATTGTTTTGTAAATTCCATATGTAAACTTTATATTTTGTGGAAACGTACTATTGTTATTATATACGTTTTGTAATTTATGTATCAGTATTAGAATTATTTAATGGACCACCAACTTTCAAAATACAATTGTACGTCTCTCTTACTTACTTCATGATTTTATCGTTATTCGTGGTTCATGTATCTAATATAATTAACACAAGGATGGTCAGGGAATAACCCCTCTAAAAACTTGACGTTATTATTTGACCCCCAAACGACCCATATGACGCCCCGTCGACATTACTTTTGCCATTTTGGAGGTATATCAATTACGTGATAATGTTACAAAATATGTTGTCTTTAGGGTCAAGAGAAGTTTACTGTATTAAAACTGCTGATTTCGCCTGTAATTTGCATCTAGTTTTATGTATAATATTAGGGAATGAGAAATAAAAAGGTGTATTTAGCAGGTATTGATTTGATTCCTTTGAAAATTTTTGGATAGATTTGAATTATTTTTAGATATTAATCATGGTATTATAGGGAAATTATTTATCATTATCAAGTCTTAACATTTATGTTTCAGTATCATTTGATCATACACTTTAGCATGCGCGGTCGCGGATCGAACCCCCGACATCAGGTTATGAGGCAGACACTCCAATCACGTGGTCACCGGGACCGGTAGATGTGGACCATATGGAAGATCGGTTTATGCCAAATATGTTATCCAATTTAAATAAAGACTTTACTTACTTACTTACTTACTTACTTACTTACTTACTTATTATGTCAAATTTTGGTTGCTAGTTATGAATATTTGCTTGATGAATATGTGAATGTTTAATTGCATTGTTGCAAACTTGCACAGACTGAAATGACACTTTAGGCCCCATAAATTGTCTCTGAAAGATATGCATTGATATTGCTGGTGAAGCCACAAATTGTAACTCAAAATGATATCCGAACCCTTGTTTATAAAGAGTTTTGAACCCCCCCCTCGCAATATCTTTACAGTTTTAAAGTACAATCAAGCAACAAATTTAGACCGACAAGGATAACTTACCGCTGATGGAAATTTAGCAACTGTTTATTTTCGCCTGAAATCAGACGTGATTTTCTCCGAGGCATCTTTACTTCCCTTTTCCTTCTGAAAAATCTCCTTCGCATAGCCATTGACTTGCTTGACAACCTTTTCCCTGCCAGCAATGCTCTGAAAAATATGTATGTTAGTGTAAAGTAGATGAGTGGTTCTGTTCATTTCGTTACAAAAGTATTGAAATTTTTATCTTCACAAAGAAAATATTTTCTTGGTTTCCCGCTTTAAGAAGGGCTAATGATATCCCTTAATTTTGTGCAAATTGCTTTTCAAATTACCATTTTTTTAAAAGCATGCAGTCACGATCAGTGTCCATTTTACAAGTCATTTTTTTACCGGGCCCCGACATACCAAAGTACTGTTATAGCTTCCTTGCTTGGCGCTCAGCATAAAAGGGGAGTTCCCGGAGTGGTTGGCCCCATGTCAGGAAAAATGTGATGTGTGGGTATAATTGCCACATGTCTACGGCGTGATACCGCGGTGTGGCAGCACTATATCTTTCTCAAGTAGACAGCCTCTCCAAATGACTGAAATACTGTCGGTGGGTCGTTAAACCTAATAAACAAAAAAAAATCCATCTTGTAACATAGACGAATAGACTGAAATTCCCTGACTATATTTAAAAAGGGCCCTGCTGGGCTGATATAAATGCAAAGCAGACAACTGACTATGACTATGGTGTGTATCACGTTGCAAAATTCTATCATTTATATTCTAAATTTTGATTATTTATATGCAACATTTGTAATTCATATTCAATGTTTGAATACATGTATTTATATTGTTCTTTTTTTCCCATTTATATTCTATTTTGTTTATTTTATACAGTAAGTTTTTTTTCATTTATATTCTACTTTATTCATTTATATTCCATATTTTTCATGTAAGTTATTTTTCATTCATTTATATTCTATTTTGTAGATTCAAATGCTTCATTTTCTATTCGTATGGTAGAAAACGCTCATTCGTATTGTATCAAATGTGATTTTTGGCCTTTAAAGGTGTTATTTTAATACTCTTTTATCAATATGAATATAAAACACGTGTTTTGTACATAGTTATGTTACACCTTCCATAATTCAAATTTGATTGACATGTATGTCTTTGGAATATTAATACGCCAAGCGTGCAAAAAGGAGAAGGGCCAAAACGGCCGGGGGAAAAAGTACAGCCACACCGTTTACAATAATCACAATCGAATTACAACTAACGGGGTGCGATAAGCGGAATGTGGTTAGCGGGCTGAATAAAACGGAATGCATTGTTGGTAGAACAAATTGCGAGTCAAGACAACACTTCAAAATAGTTGATTGTTTAAAAGTCAATTATCAAGAAGAACATTTATAAAGTTCTACAATTATTGAAATGCATTTACACACAGATTAACAACATCAATAGCCGGAAAATAATTACATTGAAATTAAGTTTGTATTAACAACAGAATGAGCGGAATAGAATTTTGTCCTGCATGGTTGTCCTTCCATATAGTGTAAATATGCACTACAATAGATTCACAGAATTCAGTGAAATTTGGAATGACTGACGTAAAAGAGAAAAGAATGATATTTAAAATATTAATTACTCAGATATATTATACTCGTATCATAACATACTTTATGAAATCTCATTAAACTTTAAATTACATCGATTATGAAACAAATATTTTCAACTTAAATAAATCACTCTCAATGGCTCGGATGACGGCGTATGTGGTCATTTTATTGTGTGTGTATGTGTGTGTGTGTGTGTGGGGGGGGGGGGGGGGGGGGGCGGGGGCCCGAAGGAAAAATCACGGGGTCTGGAGGGCGCACCATCCCTCTAACGGTAAGTCAGCCGGGATGAACCAGGGACGCAATTGTAAGAAGCGAAGGGCGTTACCACTACGCTATCAGGCACCACCATACTCTAATCCTAATACGCATAAACGCTATTGTAATCGAAAGTATGCATACGTCACTCCACACCCCTCTCTTCTCCTCTTTCTTCTCTCTCTGTAAAATTAAAAACATAATCTGTAGGTGAGTAAGTATTTCGGTACCCTAATTATTATCTACTGGTCCAAAATATGCCTTTACAGGAGTCTTTAATATGTAATTAAAAATGAAGTCGATCTCTTACATTAGTCGCTTTATATATTAAAAATCTATATTAATCCACAGAATCTCATATCTATCAGTTTTCCTGCATTTGTTTGAATACCAGATGCGCATTAATTTTTAAAATAGTAATCCGTGGAATAGCATATTGTGTTAATGTCCTGTTGTATTTGAGAGAGGATATAAGTAAACAATTAAATTCACTCTTTTTCATATTTTCGACAAAATAAGTCTTTCTCCAATAAAAATATGAATATTTGAGCAACTACATGATGGACATTGTACCGTCGCAATATATCAATATGGAGACTGTGTAAACGTCCACCATGTAGTTTCTCAAAAATGGCGGGAAAGTACAAACGTCCATAATGTAGTTGCTCAAAAGTGGCGAATGTACAAGCGTCCATCATGTAGATGCTCAAAGTGGCGAATGCAAAACGTCCATTTTATGGTTGCTCAAAAATGGCGAATGTACAAACGTCCATAATGTAGTTGCTAAAAAAGTGGCGATGTAAAAACGTCCATCATGTTTGTTGCTCAAAAATGGCGAATGTATAAACGTCCATTATGTAGTTGCTCAGAAATGGCGAAAGCCCAAACGTCCATCATGTAGTTGTTAAAAAATTCATATATATATCTATATATATATATATATATATATATATATATATATATTTTATTTTTTTTGACAAAAGCAATTGTTGCCGAAATATTGAAAAAGAGTTAATTTAATTGTTTCCTATTGTATTTGTTTAGAAATATTGTTTGTGTACTATTATTTTTGACAGATTAGAAAATTACGTCAATTTAAACCCAGAATTGCTCGCCAGCTTATATCAAAGAAGGCTGATCAGCTCTACTCGTACTTGCTGTTAATGAAACGATTATTTATAATAAAAAAAAAATGAAAAATAAAAACTACCTTGAGTGTGTTTTCCCGGTATTTTTTCGTTTCAGAATATTTGTCAGGAGGAGGCTTGATTTTCCGTAACTTTTCCACCTCCTGTGACAGGAGAAGCAACGCCTGGATGTCCGGCATCTTCTGTAGTGTTTTGACTGCAATAACAGTTTATTCACCTGCGTATGTCTTTTTAGACTCCTGTACAAATTTTGACGTGAGCAATAGCGAACCGCGAACTCGAGCTTAAAAAGCATAGGGGCTATCTCAAACTGTTGTGTGTGTGATAGGTCCAAACAAAATTAAGTGATGTTTCAAGTCATTTTCTTACATAATTATTTGCGATTTTCTTAATATAATTGCTATTTAAAAAAAAAAACAACAAAAAAAAAAATTTAGAAAAAAAAAGCTCTTTTAAAATCAACAGAAAAAATTCGGTGGAATAAAAAAAGTCTTAAAGGGAAAAGAATCACAAAAATCACCAACTGTAAAAGTTGCTTCTTTATGCATTATATATGTTTGGATCTTAGATATAAAATTACATCTAAGTTCTATGTTTCATTTGTCAACTGTTTTTATTTACCATCGACATCAGTTATGTCAGTAAGAGACTATGTCTATTTAAGACTGGTATAGTGGTTTTGTCGTGCAGTATCATGGCATAGACATGTGGCATGAACCCAAACCCATTCTTATTTTCCTGACACCAAAACAGTCCTGGATCTACTCTATATTTAATTGCTTACTTCCAAACAAAAAGCTTCAAGTACCATTTATTCGACGTCGGCAAGTACCATTGTTCGACGTCGGCAAGTACCATTTGTTCGACGTCGGTATGTGGCATTCAGAGTTCGAACCCACGGCTTCCATATCTCGATAAAAAGTTCGAACCACTTGCCATCAGTTACGATTTTGTCATTTAATATAACAGTTTGGATATTTCGTTTTACATGTTAAAAACGCTATATGTGAGCTAAGTGCTACAATTGCATTTAAAGTATTTGTTGACTTCACAGACAAACGCTGCTGCAGGTGGTGAATGTTTATCACAATTGTTGCAGGCAAATACAAATTGGACTGACTAAGTAAAAATCTTCAATACTTAGATAATAGAAGTACCGACCAAATGCTCAGTTTAAGTAAGGTCTGACAAAGGATTTTGAGATTATCCCCGTTTGTGTCACTTACGCGCTCGTCATAAATCGTTTAAGTCTATTACATTCCTTGCTTGTTAGAAAGGTAGGAAAGTTATGGACTGTCAAGGGTTACTGATAAGCAATACTGATCATTTCCCGGGGTAGGACGCTTTACTGACAGTGGTTTAACTGATCGTAGAATTTATATACTTGTGATCTACAGTTTATCTTCAATCAGAATCATTTAATTAGAATTTATCTTCAGAAACACACAACACACACAACACACACACACACACACACACACAGAGTCTTGCGAGGTATCCAATGTGTGATTCATACCTCACTCTTACGGTTGGTCCCTCGATTTGTCTGTAAAAATGTCAGTGTCATAGCGAGGTACATTTTCCGAGGTAAACCTAGGTATTTAATTCAACATTGAAAACTAACCATTATTGTAGGCTTAGAACCAAACCAAACATAAAAAGCTACTAAAAACAGTAATATATCCGATATTGTAAAGCAATGTCTGTGGGCTGTTGTGCACGGGAATCTCGACTGGCGGGTTCCTGGAGAAATTTAGAGACCCCTATAGCAAAAATCGGGTTTCAGGAAGTAGTCTAAACATAACATCCAGTCATCATTTTTTTTTACAATTATTTTATTATTATAATCATTTTTATTATCATTATCATTATTATTATCAAAGACAATTCATAATGAACAAACACAGCAAAATATTACACATTGGTACTACGAATGCGCTGTAAAACCGATATGTCGGTATATCGCGATTCTGGCCAGGCTCGATAGGTATCGGTACGTACGTTGTTGGGCCATATCGATATTTTTACTGTTTTGTATATACATGTAAATAGTTAACGTTATCTATTATTTCTACTCGTCATTTTTATTTTTAAAATATACATGTATTCACATATTTAATAGGAAGCAATACTTAGGGAAATTTTTCTGCAAAGAAATCACCATGATCTATTTTAGCACGCTGCATTAGATATTTAGGTGGGATTTCAGATGTATCTATCACCTTTTGTGATAGTTCAACAGGTTGAAACTAGAGATGTTCAACAGTTAACTGCTGTTTTTCCATAACTTTTTTCTCATTTTTACTATTGTTGATAGCAACCTGGACAACGTTCGTCTATACTTTTGTACGCGTTCATATACAGTAGAGTCAGTCTTTACAATTTTGGGGGTACATAAATTATGGTTATGATAGGGGTGGGGGAGGGGAAATGAAAAATCCTTCACAGTGGGTAAATCACTAACTGGATTTTAAAACTCAATAACATATCAGTCATATTGTGAGCTTATAAATAGCCATGATTTACCGACCACGTGATCTGTAATGCATCATAAACTCCCCTTTATCAATAGCCATATTTACTGGCTCAAGTACGTATGGCGTAAGCTGTACATTCTTCCTGTTCTTGATAACAGATATTTATCCAAATTCAACA
>CM037784.1:67687030-67737030 GCA_021229015.1 Solen grandis
GGAGCGACTATCAAAATATAATGCCTATTCCGAGGAACGATTATCCAAATAGCATGCCTACTCGGAGGAGCGACTATCTAAATATCATGCTTATACCGAAGACCGACCTTCCGAAGGACATGGCTATTCCGTGGAGCGACTGTCCAAATATCATGCCTTTTCTGAGGAGTGACTATCCAAGTATCATACCTACACTAGCCTAATAACCTTCCAGGAAAATATAAACAATTCTCTCAAATTCCGAGTCTCGGAATAATCCGTGGACTTATTATCTCCCCTTCTTTTCTCGAATAATCGCGGCTTTATATTCTAAATTGTTCTAAAACAAACATAAGACTACAAGGCGCATGCGCTAAGAAGGCTCTAAGAACCTGAACTTAAATCAGTTCGTCTGAAGTATTTGCGTACCAATTTAAACATTGATGTTTTACTAGATTACTACGCAGGAGTAGTTGTGACGTCAAGAATGGTGTATAGTGGCCACGAGATAACTTTTTGTTTTTTTGTCTTTTCTTTTTTTATTATCTCGTGGCCTCGAGATAATTTTTTTTTTCACATGTCCTCTCTGTGCGTCTGTAGTGAAGATTCCAATTTTTTTCAGAATTTTAGAAGCAAACAGCAATTTTGATATACTTCACCACAGGATGTTAATTAGAAGCGATATTTGTCACGATAATTCTCCTCAATCTTAGCACAATATCGTCATTTTTTTTCCTTGCTTTGTTCATATCAAGACAATAAAACCTTTGTCATCCACGATCGGACAACAACAAAATAATTTTGCTCATAAAGATTTTTTCAACATGCGCTGAACGAATATAAGGTACCTTTTTATAACAAAACAGTCTATAAATGTATAAAGTACAGGTTCTTTATTTTTTCTCTCTTGTTTTCTGGTCGCTTCGCAATATTCCAATGATTTTACTGCTTTGGTGTTTTTTGTTTTGTTTTGTTTTTGTGACTATAACCCTCCTTTTTTGTTAATCATTACTTATTATAAGTATGGTTTGTACTTCATTCTTTATTTCTGCTCTCTTCGTTTTCTTAAATCTTATGTTGCAAAAATGATAATGAATAACTGTGCTTTAGATGGAGAGGGGAAAAAACAAGGTTTCGAGGGTTTCAAATACAAAACATTTTTGTTGCCATTTCGTCTCGACTTTTACATGATTTCAAACTGACAACCCGACCAAACAGTCCCGATGATAGTTTGCTTGGTTTGTCGAACTCGTTCAGGGATGTGCAATATCAATTATTTGCAACAGTTTAGTTTTATAATAATTACCAGAGATATGAAGATCGTTGTATTCCATTAAAATCCAGTAAAGTATGTATTTGTAAGGACCATCTCATTCATTTATATATATTTGATATTCTTTGTTTGTTTTTTTATTTCTATTTATACATATATTTTCTCACAGTGTCTGATTCCAAAGCAGAGTTTGTTTTATCTACATTATAAAAGACCTAAGACACTAATGCAAATAATCTTTGAAACTCGAACTCAACTAAAATCACTTCAATTCCACCAGAAATATTGATCGATAAGTAATATTAAAATTCTTAGATTGAGTAGGAAGGGACCCCACTGTGAAGTATCAAGTGCATGGTGAAATTGACATAATTTATTACCTTATATTTTTTGTCAAGAAATGAAATATTTGGATATCTTTATTAAAAAAACAACAAGCCCCTGATTAAGCGCTGGTACGTCTGGAGAAATTCGAGCAATATTTAATTTCAAGGCATTTGCGTCCAATTTCGTAAGAGAGGTAAATAAACGCTGTCTTCATATTCGGTTAAATTCGGTAAAAATTATTTGCTTTAAACCAAATATTTGTACTGTGTAATATCAGAGACAATGCACAAACATAAAAAATTTCTGATCGAGACACTATGAGCTTGTATCGGCGCTCATCAAAAATATATACCGAGTAGTTCCAGGACTGGTTGTCCTAGTATCAGGACAATATGACTGGGTGTGATATCATGGTACATGTCTACGGCGTGATATTGCAGTGTGGCTTGCCATCATATGACTGAAAGACTGTCGGTTCACACTCACGCATACACGTAGTAAGACTCCCAAGAAGGATGTTTAAATTACCAAAACTCTCTTCAAATGAAACTTTAAGTGACGCCTACATCTTCCAAAACGGGCAAAACCAGGACATAACATGGCTACGTTTGACTGTGTCGTAATTAGCGGTTCTTCTACAACGTCTGACATTCTATCTAGACATGACCATCCATTAACGAAAGATTATCAGGGTCGGGGAATAAATTTACTGGCGCCATCGATATGGTCGTTACCTAAGAAACATAAATATCCCCATTGTGCTTGCTGCTAGTGCTGTTGTTTTGGAATTTGATGTGGCAGCGACAGTATTTCATCCTTATAGCGACGTACGACTAATTACAGATGGGGGGTCACCATGAGTGCTCTGTGCACCCGGGAAGCACTCAAGTTGATATCCCGCCTACCAGCTGGTCCCCAGCTATAGTGCCCGAGATGCGAATATTTCTGTGCTTATCATAATCACATGATTAATTCAGTGATTTTTACAAGTTCTGCTGGTATTCGTTAGGCTAAAAACAATGATTTCAATATGGAATTTTCAATAGAATTTTCTGTATATTGATTCTTCCAGTGGATACATTGAAACAAACAAAAAAAAAATCTATGATGATTCAGGATGCATAGGTAAGAACAGCATTGTTAAAGTCTATAGAGTGTTTAACAAACCATTTTTACGATCAAACATCTTAAATTTAAGAGATTTCAAAACTACATTTATATCTTATTTATTTAGTCATATTCTAAGAAAGTTATGATATCATAGAAATGTAATATTGAAGTATTTCTAAACAAGTGGGTTTAGAGCAAAGATAATAACTCGATCGAGTCTTAGATCTAAAAAAAAACATTGGTGTAAACATTTTCTAGCATGTTGAAAAAAGAAATATGAAAATATACTAATTTAAAAATAAATATTAAAAAGAATCATTTTCTGTAAACTTCGTTTTTTATCCAATCGTTGACTCCTATTTATTCTCTTCAAGCAAATTTTTTAGGGCATGTGTAATTGACGATCCCCGGAATCTGTACCAAAATACCAAACTACCCGGTCCCATTCATTGTGTTTGAATTACATGATGCCAGCGCAAATGGAAAATGAAAACATTCCAATATATTTTTTTAATAATACAGGCATAAATCATTTATGTGACCTTTTGAATAATCAGAAGTTCGCCTTTATTATCTTGCGTACTGAATTTTAAATGCGAATGATATTTTGATAAGGAATGTTTACGAGGATGTGTATCTTTTTTAATATTGTGTGAAAATGTTGCATTTAGAAAGTAAAAACCCAAAGGTAAAAAACTCAGGCCTTTTTTATTATAACGTCATGCAAGTCGACTGGAGTGTTGTTTTCTGCTCACATTTTATTACAGTAATTTTGGTGATGTTTTCATCTCTGGGAATTGGTCCGGTGACCGATTAGTTAGAGTTTCCGCATCTTAAACGGGGACCGATCCCCGGTCGCTGCATGTCCGAGTCGTTACAACGGCACTGATTGTAGCTATTTTGGTCGGTGTTCAGAACATATGGATATAGGTTTAGGATGGACCGGTGTCAGGATCATTTGACTCGGTTCAGTATCATACCACATGGGCTAAGCCATTTGGAACACCTCGCCTATTTGTACGAAATCCGAGCACCGACGGATATGGCCGAGTAGTTACGATTGGGGCTAAGCGTGATTTCACACCGAGAGACAACACTTTATTTATCTCCTTAAAAAGAGATTAGGGGACAGATAACTATATCTGATCTGACCTGAACTGTAATTTACAGTAAATCGCAATTACAATAAAAAACAAACAAATGAATGAATGAACGGATTGGAACGAATTACTTTTGTAATCTAACACTAAGAATATAGTTTCAAATAAAAACTGAAAATAACGATTTAACGTGTGTGTTTCTCAGACATTTTCAACATTTTATGAATAATGAATTACCGGTAAACACATTTAATCCAGCTGTTCGAGTTCAACACACTATGCATACATATAGAATACACGCGCGTGACACGGAGTGATGTAATTCGGCCTAAAAGTTATATGTAACGTGTTAAATATAAGAAAATATGTGATGGCTATACGAAACCGGAAACAGTTGTTTGAGCACAATGTCATGTGATAAATGTTTTTTTTTTTTTATGATATTATGTTATGTTTATTATTATGTATCGATGAATTGTGTGTAATAATAATAATAATAATAATGATAATAATAATAATAATAATGAAATAATAATGATAATAATGATAATAATAATAATGAAGTTCTTATGTCGGGAACTTGCTCTGTGAAGCTCTGCACCAGCGTCGGATAACCCGACTGCGATTACGTCACGCTGCACTACCGTAAGTATGAGAGTTTTTATTGGTCCAAAAATCCCCACTACCTAGTGCGGCTGCATATGGCGGCGCGGCTATTCAAATGATCAATAACGAGCAAATGCTAACTAATAATCCCACGGGCGATGAATGAAGTTACGGTATAAGCGCTCGTGGGTTTCCAACGCTGGCTCTGCACATGAACGCTCCCTTTTCAGTTCAGCAGCAGCGAAAAAATTAACAAAAACACTGATTTAATATAAACTCGGCAAAAAAAGTCTTGCAACTCTGTAGGTTTTATTGATTATTTTTCAGCCTCCATATCATATGTGTGTATATATAACCTATAAATTTATGAAAAGCTTGGTATATTGCATATAAGGGTTCATGTTACAAATCAACAAATCACATTTGACGATCATACCGTTCACTCTATTTGTTATTCCTATATACAGTCAAACCTGTCTTAAGCGGTCGTTCAAGGGAACTCGAGAATGTGATCGCCTAACAGAGGTGGTGGCTAAATGCAGGTTAAATATTTAAGAAAATGCCTTTTTTAATATTAAACTGGCCGTTAAATGGAGTTTGGCCGCTTGATACAGGTGGTCGCCAATACAGGTTCAACTGTATATGTAATTATTCAACACCATGAATCTGTATAATGACCTGACGCCGAGGATAGGCTGCGAGTCGGTCTTTCTTGAAATATATATATAGTTTCACGGTGTTTTTTTTTTCTTACGAGTCAACGTAGCTTTGAAACCTTTTCTTTTTTTTTCTTTTTTTTTTTCTTTTTTTTTTTTTTTTGGCTTTTGAGTGACGAACCCTATGTCTATTATAGTCTTAATTCAACAAATTATCCACACGAAATTCTCGCAAAGGAAATATCAAAAGAAAAAGCAGAAAATCAGAGATTGTTCTCCATTTGGTGATTACTTTAGGTTTAGGCTAAACCAGGAATCCAAAGTTATTCATTTTACTGTTCAGTTTACAACATAGGGCTCAAATTTCACCGTGGCATTTTTGCGTTTAATCAGAAACAAAATATCACAACTTATATTAATCACTCTCGATGGCTCTGATGGCGTATGTGGTCATTATTTTGGGAGAAAACTGGAGATTACGGAGAAAACCCACGTGTCTGGACGGGCGACCACTGTACCCTCTCACGTTCGTGAACCGGAACCCGGGACTCATTGGTGAGAATCGAGGCGCGTTACCATTACGCTATTCAGGGGCCCATAGCAATATATTGTATGTTCTTAAGTTCGGTTTAAAACGTACACTTATTATATGACAGTTTGGTAATTATCCTTTTTCCCTGTTGAATTAACGTGATAAAGCAACAATAAACACAGGGGCTCGAAGTTGATTAGGACTAATCATCTACATTAAATAAAAGAAAGTTACCATTCAGTACGAAATGATTCGCCCCATGCAACTTCGAGCCCCTTTGAAAATAAGCAATCTAACAGCTGGCATTCGCAGTGTCGTAAGTATATATATTTTAAGATCTGAACCCTAATTAAAATAATTAAATCCAATGAACAATTAATTGGCTATGGTAATTGTTTTCCTCTGTTAAGTGCTTTTTTCCTTAATTGTTCGACAATATTTGTGAATGGGGAAGTCAATGGTTAGAAATTAAAGCATCTAGTTTCAGACTGTTCTTTCTTCATTACCGAACACATAGAAGCCTCGTGGAAATTTCTGCCAAATAGTTCATTAACTAATTGTGTCCAATCTCTTGGTAACAAAATGCGGTCCATTCTTGCAAACCGTTTAATACCACTTTGTTAAATTGGATTTTTTTTTTTCAATGTTCTCCAAGACGATTAAATGCTTGAATTTGACGGATGTCACTCGTCTTGAAGGTAAAAGAGCAAATTGATTTCGGTTTTATTAATACATCTGTTTTCAGTTCGAAATTACTTGATTCATGTCAACTTCATTCGATCTGTCGACGTCAATTTCAATTATTTGAATCGATTATAGCTGATGGATTTGAAAGATTTGGTTTCTTTGCCGTAGATCATAAAATGTTTCTAGTGACAATGCCTAAAAAGCAGGATCGGTAAATAGAAAATGTAGTATATACGAATAATTATCATATTATCTTACGCCATATACATATGTCTATTAAAATTACATTTATTTCTTTGTTGTAGTTTTTGCCTTGTCATATCAGATTATGTTTGTCATAATGAAAAAGAAATGGATTTTTATGGCATTTCATTGGTGATATTCATTCACTGAAACAATTTAACTGAATTGGCTAGACAGATACAAAACGAGGCTTTATTGAGTTACATTTATTTTTAGTAAATGATTACTACAAAGTTATACGTTCAAGATGTGTTTATCTGTTATAGCGGTAAATTATTCGTTCGAATAATTTGCGATAAAAACTTTTTATATGATATCAAATATTGTTTTAAGGATCGATGATTGTCTGTCGTCCGTTCGTCGTCCACAATTGTTTTAACCCTTTCCCTCATAGAGGAAACCATGAAAAGACCTATGCGAACAACATAAAACCAGATCAGCGATTCAATTTGTATCTTGTATTGAAGTTTTATGATATTTAAGGTAATGCGAAATTAATGGTCCGTACATCATGAAAAATCGTTTTTAACAATCGTTTTCAATCGCCTTTTTCCTGGATTCTCCGTTTGATATATAGACTAAGACAGTTCATTTAAGTGTGAGAAATAATAACGTTGTATGCAAACATGTCGATCGCCTTGGGGGGGGGGATTTCTTCAAACTGCCAGACTGGTTACCACTATTCTTCTGTATGAATGGCTAGCAATCATTTACTGATGTCACTATTCAATCGAACTTGCTGTATCTGACTGACCTTTGATTCCTTTGCCCCTTTCCTTGCTTTTCTATTTTTAGTCCCAGCGATCAAACATGCTTTATTCAAGCCACCGTTAAAAACGCAGACACATTTGCTGTTACAGCTTACGTTTTCGCCTGATTCAGATAGATGATGTTTCAACATTGACCGAGATTGTGACGTCATTTGGAGGTAGACATTTCGACTCTCATATCTCAAATGGAATACTAGACTGATAGGAAAGTAATAACAAACGCCTCCTGGACATGAACGTCTCCACCAAACATGTGATCAGTTTATCGTTTTTCCCATGTCCGTGTGGACAAATGTTTCACTTCTAAAGAAGGTTTTACGCTAAAGTCTATGTAATCGTTCCGCTACATGTCGGACCCCATGGCCTTTCACAGAGATATCCAATGTTTCCTTTTGTTTCATTTGGGTACCTTGGTTATCTTGGTAGAGTTTCAATATTCCAAGACATAGCGGAACCATTACAGTACCTTAAGATACATGTAGGTCTTTTTGTTCGTTTGGGTTGACGTTCCACCGACAGTATTTCAGTCATTGGAGACGATGCCTACTTGAGACAGATATAGTGCTGCCAAACTGCAGTATCACGCCGTAGACATGTGACATACCACACCCAGTCACATTATCCTGTCACCAAGCCAACCAGTGATAAAACTACCTTTATATGTTGAGCACCAAGCAAGGGAGCTATACCAGTGCCATCTTCTAACGGCTTTGTTATGTCGCGGCCAGGGATCGAACCCACGACCTCCAGCTTCCGAGGCGGACGCTCTAACCACCCGGCCACTAGGGACGTTTTATACACGTTGTGTTTTATACACTTTAAAAGAGTATTGCGGAAAAGTCATTAAGGTAGTTTATCTATCATTAAGTTATAACCTTGGTTCTTCAAATGATTAAAAAGTCTTCAGTGCAGATGAAAGGTTTCCATTAGAGTCATAGGCTCTTTTACTCAAAGTCTATAAAGGCTTGCATTTACTCGTACTATAAATATCCCACGATCACTTAATGGACCATGGCGTTATAATCCGTCTGGTTCCCTGCAATACCGGAAAGACCAGGGACACAGCCAAGCGAGTATCCGCCATGTTGAAATTCCCAAGACAAGACAAAGTTGTGAAACTTTAATAATTGTTCTCACTAGAACGTACATATACTAGACGAAACTTATAAGTACTCCGACTAAAGTTTTGTCTATAGCATTCGTTGTATTCAAAATAACATATTTTTGATTTTCTAAAGCTTTCCACGAAAATTGGTTTCACAGAGTTGATTATGCGTTAAAATCATTCAAGCAGACGACAGATTGAGCCAATGCACAGATTTAATATTAATCCGGCATATGTTTTGAAAAATATATCTTCTCTACAAGTTTGAAATCAGAGTACTTACACGTTCGTTAAGTGCATCTTTGCGCCATCACGGATGACCAAACTGACCGTACAGGGATGTGTTGGTTGCCATGGAGAACGTGTGAGTTTTATTCACCCTTTAATTGTATGCACGGAGTAAAGTTATTTCGGAATATATATCTTTATTAGGTCATCATATCAATAATCACGAATAATTGTTGGTGGATCGTTTCGCCCAAACAATATATCAGCTGTTATTTGTCGTTTGTGGGCGTCTGTGTGTGTGTGTGTGTGTGTGTGTGTGTGTCATTATTTTCTTCAATTTTGTGCGTGTATGTATGTTTCTTATCAATGTGCTTTCCAATATAAATTGCCGGCAGTTTTTTTTCTATTTTAATGAAATGCGGGAAAGAAATGAAGTTGACATTGACTTATGTTTTTTTCTTAAATTGCACTTATGATTATTGCATCCAATCATATGAAAATTATTTACAGATAACAGAATAACTTACGCGGATAAATAACTTATGATATATCGAAAACAAATATACATGTAAGAATTAGTTACCGTTTTATATTTTAAATTTTATGGAATTTATCGCAAACGACGCGAAGCGGAGTTCACCATATAGCTTTGCTTTGACCAGCTTCCCGTTTGATGGACAATTTTACATGACGTTATAAGTCCTGAGTCAGTGTTGCTAGATATTTATATTTTTAGCTAAAAAAAAAAAAAAAAAAAAAAAAAAAAAAAAAAAAAAAAAAAAAAAAAACATGACATAACCATTAGCCACCGCAACTTATACTGGTTACTGGTCACGCAGGCACCATATGTTCTTCATATGAATATAACGCTGTTCATTTTATTCAATATATTTTTCAACCTTTGAACGAAATGCAATGCTACGTAGAACAAGCTGTAAGTTATGCATATTGCAACAGAAGTTTTATAAATGTACCCATCGACATTGACTCTGAACCACACTTAAAACAGCACGTGAAACTTTCAACTGCGATGAATTGCTTGCGATGAAGTCCACAAAATTTAAAATATAAACGTTACTTGTTAGTCTGCATATGTTATGGGATGAAGTTTTATATTGCACAATTCATGGTAAAAATGATTTTATTATTTTAAACTGGTGTGAAAAAAATCAACGACAACACGTAGGAAAAATATTATTTGTTATTACTTCAAGGTTTCGGCTAACGCCTTCATCAGGATAACAATAACTTTCAAACATAAACAACGGAAACGACGTCACCATGAATAACGTAACGTCAAAAAAGCGGGAAAGTGCAGACGTTATGCGTACTATTTATAACGTCAAAATGAGATAGGTACTGTTTCGGATATAAAATACAAACATTTCCTATAGCTTATTACAATAAAAAAAAAACATGAATAGGAAAAAACGAAAAAAAGTACCTACCATACAAGTAGACATAAGTGACACATATTAATCTACTGTATAAAGTAGTTTAGAATTTAAACCTTTAGGAACATGAGTTCTAAGTTTATGTATCCAAAAGGTTTCTTTGCACAGGCGATCAATGTTGCTATTGATAATATCAATATTTATCATTTTTTTTATTATTATTTTAAACTGGAAATACATTGTATGTATATGTTAGTGTTCACCCATGCTGTTCTACAGAGATAGAGAAACTAAGAATGGAGCGATATTAATCAGAATTTGTTTCCTTTTTCTACGGATGATACACTAACACACTAACAAGTTTTATTTGGCATTATAATAGCACCGTGAAAATAGTTGGATGTAGGCCTACATATACCGTCCCTAGCGGCCGGGTGGTTAGAGCGTCCGCCTCGGAAGCTGGAGGTCGTGGGTTCGATCCCTGGCCGCGACATAACAAAGCCGTTAGAAGATGGCACTGGTATAGCTCCCTTGCTTGGTGCTCAACATATAAAGGTAGTTTTATCACTGGTTGGCTTGGTGACAGGATAATGTGACTGGGTGTGGTATGTCACGGCGTGATACTGCAGTTTGGCAGCACTATATCTGTCTCAAGTAGGCATCGTCTCCAAATGACTGAAATACTGTCGGTGGAACGTCAACCCCAACGAACAAAAAGACCTACATGTATCTTAAGGTACTGTAATGGTTCCGCTATGTCTTGGAATATTGAAACTCTACCAAGATAACCAAGGTACCCAAACGAAACAAAAGGAAACATTGGATATCTCTGTGAAAGGCCATGGGGTCCGACATGTAGCGGAACGATTACATAGACCTTAGCGTAAAACCTTCTTTAGAAGTGAAACATTTGTCCACACGGACATGGGAAAAACGATAAACTGATCACATGTTTGGTGGAGACGTTCATGTCCAGGAGGCGTTTGTTATTACTTTCCTATCAGTCTAGTATTCCATTTGAGATATGAGAGTCGAAATGTCTACCTCCAAATGACGTCACAATCTCGGTCAATGTTGAAACATCATCTATCTGAATCAGGCGAAAACGTAAGCTGTAGCAGCAAATGTGTCTGCGTTTTTAACGGTGGCTTGAATAAAGCATGTTTGATCGCTGGGACTAAAAATAGAAAAGCAAGGAAAGGGGCAAAGGAATCAAAGGTCAGTCAGATACAGCAAGTTCGATTGAATAGTGACATCAGTAAATGATTGCTAGCCATTCATACAGAAGAATAGTGGTAACCAGTCTGGCAGTTTGAAGAAATTCCCCTCCAAAGGCGATCGACATGTTTGCATACAACGTTATTATTTCTCACACTTAAATGAACTGTCTTAGTCTATATATCAAACGGAGAATCCAGGAAAAAAACGATTGAAAACGATTGTTAAAAACGATTTTTCATGATGTACGGACCATTAATTTCGCATTACCTTAAATATCATAAAACTTCAATACAAGATACAAATTGAATCGCACTTAATCTCGCCATGATTCGTCAATTTGAGTCAATCTTTTAGACACATACTCAGAAGTGATATGTTTTAATTAAATATCACATGTATCATATACCAGTGTCGCCTTATTATTATAGTTTACCTCTAAATGTGTGTGTGTGTGTGTGTGTGTGTGTGTGTGTGTGTGTTCAAACGACTTTAAGATGTACATACGCATCTGTTTAAATTTACGTTTTGTTCCCTATGGATCTTTTTTTCCTACAGAGACAAAAAAGAGATCGTTACCCCATGCCTGCAAGACACGAGTTTATTCGATTACACCGCCTTCTAGACAGCTGCAACGACATGCGAAACCAGAAAACTAAATCAAATCAAGTACCAACAGTCCGTAACTATTCAATTCTTTACGGATCTAATTCAAACAGGCTTTCAACGACGCAGTCGGTATTGAAAAATAAACCTGAAAACAAGAGGATATTTTTTACAGCCTGTATCATCAACATACGAGTACAACGAGTATACTACATGTTGTTTTAATGAATATTTGTGCAGTATAAATTTCCACAGATAATCATTCGCACGCAAGCTAAGAAACACACGCACGCATACAAACAGAGAGAAAGAGAGGGGGAGACACAATAAATTTGATTTGTTGGGATGTCATACTGCCATTAGTATAAATCCCTTTTGTGCAATAAAATATTGTAATTGAAAAAAAGTAAACCCATTGAATTAAACATGTAATAACAAGACTACACTATGGTTTTGAAACGTTTGAAAATATTATTTGACTTCATTCAGAAAATGAGTAGTAATATGAACGAAATGTTATGTCTAACTATTTCGTCCAGTTTTATTTTCCCAAACGCATTGTTTTTTGTTCTTTTTGTTGCTGTTGCTTGTAGTTGTAGATGTATGAAGAAATATATGAATTAAAATGAGATTCCTTTTGTTGTTTGTTAATTTTTTTGTCAATATATATATATATATATATATATATATATAAATTGACCAAAAAAAAATTATATATATATAGATCTATTTCAACGTTCGAAAGACAATTTTCCTTCTTTGTACAATCAAATTGAAAACTGGAAGAGTTTTATGATCTTATGAGCAGCACAAAAGATTTTTATAGATTATAAAAAAATATGCATCTGTAAGTTATATGATCTGAATATCTTTATTCACTAGTTTCATTCCGTTACTCAATGTATAATGCGAAATTAATTGACTGTAAAACGCATTTGTATTGAATAAAAAGATATAAAACATAACACATGAACATCATTAATAAACTATTTGTATTTTTTGTGTGAAATGTCAGCCAGGTGTTTTAATATGCGTGTACCAATAAAAACTTGTTTTACTATCAAGTAAGACATTAAATCCAATCAAATTTCGATTAAGATAAAGATACGATTCCAAGCATATTAGTTTTGTTCACATGCTTCTCTTTGACGCATATTATTTTTGCGGCGAGGATTTCCCAACCTTCTTTGGGTTCGTGCTAAGAGGGTGGATCTACCCGTGACACTTTCCCAGAATGCATCAGAATGTTTCTGGCAAATGACTGTAATGTGTTGTCGCATTTAAGGTAAAGTCCCTGTAATGGTTCCGCTACGTCTTGAAGCACTTAACCTCTACCAATATAACCAAGGTACCCTGATGAAACATTAGGAAACCTTGGTTATCTCCGTGAAAGGCCTTGAGGTCCGAAATGTAGCGAAACTATTACAGGGACTTTACCTTAAGAAATAAAGAACAATGATCCTTACTAATATAAAATACAATCAAATATAATCAAAGCGCGCACTGCGCTCAAAGACTGACATCGTGAAGGCTGAATTCGATAGAGGCAAAGGTCATATGACGCTAAAAAAACTCGATAGAGGCAAAGGTCATATGACGCTAAAAAAACTCGATAGAAACATAGAGGCAAAGGTCATATGACGCTAAAAAAACTCACACGTTTTAACCCTAAGTAAATCAACTGAGCTCGCTCTTTTTACTAGTTTTATTATAACCCCACCGGCTGTCTTTCAGTGCATTTAGAGATTTGTTTTAATTCATATTGATCCGAAGTGAGGCTCCAATCATAAATTGTTTAGATATGTAGGTCACATTGCACGGGAAACGCTATTTTCGAAAACGACCACATCGGGGAAATCAGTTAAATATAGAATACGGTATCCTCAAAGTAGGTGCTTGATGTACCACGTGACACACGTGCCACAAAATGGCGTCTTCACGGTAACGCATTCGTAAGTTCAGCCTGTGAAGTGAGTGCATGTGCGAAGAGTGAATGTGATCAGACGAAAATAAAATTCTAAATATAGATGCAATATCGTTCGTAACGCTTTTGTCTGTGATGAAGAAACCATCATTTTTTTTGCAATCACGGAATGTTGCATTGGGTGGTCATGCGTTTGTAGATGATTATTGGCAGGCGAGATACACACATATAGTAAAAATCATATTCATAGTCAATGTCCATCACTAAACAAGCTGCTCAGTGTATCTGTTTTATTTCGAGTTACCCTCCAACACAGGAAATATCGTCGAGAGGCTCCAGATGTTCAAGATAGACATCAACCTGGTTGGAAAAGACATTATGTATAATGGTAAGTCTTATGTTGTTAAGTGTTGTAGTGTATAATTCATTTTGATTCAGTAGGGGCTTTTAAGTAATCACGCTGTGGACATGCATTCTGGTAAGCTGGAATAACACCGCGGCGTTTAGACCGACGTTTACCTTCAGTTGGGCAAACGTCCAGCTCCGCTAGTTGTTAAGTTGACATTTGCTGTCGAGCAACGTTCATTGGAAATTGTAAAAATGAAAAAAAAAATGTTGACGTTTGGAAATAAACGTTGGTGTCAGTTGTGCTTCGTCTGTAGGCGTTCCTAAACGTAACTATGTTTGCAAAAGTTTGACTCCGATGTGCCAATTTTGTAAACGTTCCAAAACGCAGGCTGAATGTGGATTAATGTGAAGAAATATATAACCTGTAAGGGTGTCGACAAACTTTGGTACAAACGCAGATTAAACGTATGTGAGGCGGTCGCCGACTTAGTATGATATACTCAACTCTACCATGTAGAGGTGACGTCACGCTCCTCGTTTGACGCCACTCTCTTACACATCGGCTTACATTACATTCACCTCTGTGGTGGGCTCAGAAAGTAGTTCCAAATATATGACGTCATCGAGACCATTGTTCAAATATTTAATTTGAAGGACGACTAGATAGGCTCCATAAACTGTGGAATATATATAAATAGCACCACTGAACCTCAATGGAATGGTCATAAAAATTACAAATTATGAAAATAAAAAGCTGGTCATAAATTACGATATCCAGCTGAATCTGTAAATATTTACATTTGCAGACGAGCGTTTGCGGCATTTGCCCATCGGCGAAATAAGGCATGAAATAGTTCCCATAATAACAATTAAAATTAATATTTTACACACGTTTTATGATGATTCAAAAAGTATTTATTCAATCTTTCTTTACATTCGATCCTCAAAATACACTTAAATCCATGTTTAATAAATGTTTCCTGTTTTGACAAGATTCTTATCATTGAGCCCATTGCAGAGATGTTATGTGAGGAACGAACGACAACTCTGTTTTTTAATTGGTTTGACGCATCACCAAGCCGATTCAGGATTTTTCTACATGCGCGCCTGATTACGCCAAACGTTTACGCGAAGAAGTAATCCGTTGATAATCGACATTAAAATATCGGAATTTAATTCGGACATATTCTAGCAAAAATAGACATCTCAAGGAAACACAACATTTACAAAAAAATATTCCACAGCATCGGCCTATGCTGAAGCTATCTCTTTCACCTCTAGCAATGGCGGATTCTGTCAGACTGATATCAGATATTGCAAAGAGTTTAGGATGTGTGCATCCTCTTAAAGATGCACAAATGGAGTGTCTTCTCAATGTTGTTGAGAAAAGGGACACCATGGTCATCCTGCCAACCGGAATAAATGAGGCCGAAATAAATTATATTTCAACAAACGATTTAAGAGAGCGGCCATGATGACAGTAGTACATATCCCATGATTCTTTGGGCGAAAGTGCACAGCATAGCGTAGACGGCGTAGCGGTTTATTTTGCGGGCACAATGTGGAATACTCAGAATAGGAAAGCTGATTTCAGCGTCGGACCGCCAAGATTACACCCTTGTGTATATTCAACGACATTTGACAAAAATGTAAATACAATTTAAATGTTATGAAAATTAAAGACAATTTTTACTTTCGATTTTCCAAAAATAAAAATTAGCAAACAAATGCAAGGTGCAGATTTTCAAGATGTTATCGAGGCACATGTTTTAACGTTTTAATGTAGATTAACAATTTGCAACACTCTTTGCTAGAAATGCAAGGAGTATTGGGACCATGTTGCTCACTTCCAAACGATTTTCTTCGCCTATTATTTGAACAAAGTGCATGAAAGGCGCCTGGAGAAACAACGACAAATTGAATTTAATTGAATAACTTCTTCGTGTTTTGTAAGTTAGAAAATCATTCATACTAAAATGTATTGCACACGTTCCGCTGTATATTTTGATGAAGTAGATTATTCAACTGAGCAATTAGAATCCGACTTAAAAGGTAGTCTACTGCAGTGAATGATCATTGAGTTTCAGTGTACTTTCGAAAAGGATGTAATTAATGAAATATCAGACGATTGAATGTCAACCGCACAATGATCATTCATTCCCACGTTTAGAGCGTAATAAGATCTTAGGAATTATAGAATTTTTATCTTCACCCATAATCTGATAGTCCTTTGAATCAAACACTTTTCTGTCTGCGACTTTCGCGTAAGTTTATTTCTTAAATCAAGGAACAAAATTGTTTGTCCCATAGCATAACGTCAAGCAGTTATATACCGGCAGTTCATCAGGGTTTATTAAGAAAAGTCTAGACATTCGGGAAAGGGGCGGAGATATCAAGAGAATTCGCATATCGCATTAAATATCATTAGGATTTATGCTGTCTTGTTGATTTTTTTTTTGATTTTTTTTGTTTATCGTATGTTTGGAAAACAAAGCAATTTAATTTTATTCTCATATTGAAAATTGGAGTCAACACCATCTGTAACTCCGCGTGGTCATGGCAACCGCCCCATGGCCGGGAGAACGTGAATTTGATACAACATTTAGCCGTTAAATGTTATTAGTACTTGGGTCGTAGTTCTATGTGTACTAAGTCTGGTTTCCCTCACATTTTTACGGCGCCATATCGCACTATATGTGTCTTATGTTGACAAAAATCCCCCAAACTGTCCTAAATACTAGCCGTCTGACAAAATCTACGTAAAGAACAAACAGTTACCACGATATATCAGACAGTTGAGATAAAAGCGATGTGCACCGATTCGATTGTTATTTATATGGTAAATTGAACTATAAATTGCAATCACTGCGACCTATTGACAGGATATAATGCGATGGTTTCACAATTCTGTAAGTCAAATCTGATGTAAGTCTCTTCTGATATTGATTCGAGAGAGAGAGAGAAAGAGAGAGAAATGACGTGTATTTGCGATAAAGTTTCAGATACTTTTTGCGAAGAGAGAGTGGGGGATATTTGTCGTTTGTTAGATTGATGTTGTTATTTTGTTTTTTTTTTGGTTGTTTGTTTTTTTTTAAGGTAGGGCGTCAACCCCAATGGACATAGTAAAAAGACAAAGCGGTCTGACTTCTGAATTATCAAACGTCATTATGACGCCGCCACGTGTCTCCAGAGAAACCTACTCTGACGTCATCAGCGATTATTTCAGAATATCTCACTAAATAATCACTTGTCATAGCCAAATGAGATGCTTTCCTCATATTATAATCCAGACTGGATTTTCCTTGTAAAATTCTAGGTTCTGCTAAAAATATAAATTCAATAATTTGATCCATAGTAACGTTTCTGTAATATTGTTACTTCAGTGTCTGGTTGTTAATTTTTTCCCAATTACATTTTGAAAAAAGTTGCTCGTGTTAAGAAGGATGCAATTACTGAGAAACAGTATTCCAAAGACCGTATAAGTACATTCCGTTTCACAATAAACCGTATTTTCCTTAATCCTGTCCATAGTGTGTTCCGTGCTATAAGAATGAGCCCTAGTTACGTACTTGTCTAGACATGCCTTAAAATGATAAGGATATTGAGCTTTTGAATTCTCTGAATTTTATTTTCAGAGATTAAAAAAGAAGAAGAAGGGGGAAAAAAGGTAGAGTGATTTTACATTTGCATGTATGTACATGTGCGTGCATGAAGAAAATTTAATGCGAAAATTTATTCCTCTAGCTTCCTTATACAGTATTTCTTGATGAACCCTGGGGAACATATAAAATCCTTTGTTATCGCAAAGACCGGGAAATCGCTAGGCTCTGATATCACAAGGTTATAAAAAAAACGCGAAGCTAAGATTATCGCAAGGCTTTGGAAATCGCTAGGCTCGGATTATAGGAAGGCTGTTAAAATTGCGAGGCTCGGATATAGCAAGGTTATAAAAATCGCTAAGGTCGGAAATCGCAAGGCTATGAAAATCTCTAGGGTCGGATATCGCAAGGCTTTGGAATCCTAGGCTCGTAATATAGGAAGGCTAATAAAATCGCGAGGCTCGGATTATAGCAAGGTTATGGAAATCGATTGGGTCGGATTATCACAAGACTATGATAATCGCTAGGGTAGGATTATCGCAAGGCCCGGACAACCGAGAGAATATTTAATCCACCGAAAATAATTAATAAATGCTTAGATAAGGAATTTATTTCGGATTAGCGATGTATTCGAAGTATCGCCATTTTAATGTAGAGTGTTAATTAGCCATATAAATCTATCAAAACTTGTTGATGCGAATATGTATGGGGAGACCTGTCGCACTGATTTAATCACGGAAGTGACGTGTGTTGCGGATGACAATTTTCTCCTGAAATGAATTCTAAGATGTTGCATAAAAATATTACATAAAAAGTAATTTGCATTATACGCAGCTTATAGGTTTCATTTAGACTTATTCGAGTTAAAATGTATTTAAATGTATATTTATCACAGACAGTTTATTCTCAATTAAACGGGAACAATGAAAATTCACAAGTAGTTTGTACCTTTTTTGTTTCGTTGCGAGAAAACCTGCATAACGGCAAAGAGATTGAATTTTGACATAAGTATGAAATACCTACATACCGCTAGTCTATGGCTGATATAGATCTAAAAATAAATTATACATATGTGTTGATGAAAAAATCACGATTATGTTAGGACGTTAAATTGTCATTATTCTAATGGTTGGAAAATTATATGTACGATATATTTGATTGAATTACTAGATGAACTCATCAACTTTATCAGTAATACACTCACTCATATACAAAAAAGAATGGCCACAAAAAAGTGAAGGCGTGTGATGTGCATAAAGTTAGTTCCTTATTCCTTATTCCTTTTTCGAATAAGGAATAAGGAACTGGTTCCTTATTCCTTATTCAAATGCGAATAAGGAACAGTAAAATTGGCAGATGCATATGACTTTATTTTAGCATAAATATGATCTAAATAATATAATTAAGCATGAGAAATACTATATGAAAGGTTCCAAGTGCATAAAAACCATTTTTATGAAATTAAATGCATAAGTCGAATAAGGAATAAGGAACTGGTTCCTTATTCCTTATTCAAATGCGAATAAGGAACAGTAAAATTGGCAGATGCATATGACTTTATTTCAGCATAAATATGATCTAAATAATATAATTAAGCATGAGAAATACTATATGAAAGGTTCCAAGTGCATAAAAACCATTTTTATGAAATTAAATGCATAAGTCGAATAAGGAATAAGGAACTGGTTCCTTATTCCTTATTCAAACGCGAATAAGGAACAGAAAAATTAACAGATGTACATGACTTTATTTTAGCATAAATGTTATCTAAAGCATGTAATTAAGCATGAGAAATACAATATAAGAGGTTCCAAGTGCCTAAGAACAATTTTTTTATGAAAAAATGCATAAGTCGAATAAGGAATAAGGAACTGGTTCCTTATTCCTTATTCAAACGCGAATAAGGAACAGTAAAATTGGCAGAGGCACATGACTTTATTTTAGCATAAATATGATCTAAATAATAAAATTAAGCATGAGAAATACTATATGAAAGGTTCCAAGTGCATAAAAACCATTTTTATGAAATTAAATGCATAAGTCGAATAAGGAATAAGGAACTGGTTCCTTATTCCTTATTCAAACGCGAATAAGGAACAGTAAAATTGGCAGATGCATATGAATTTATTTTAGCATAAATATGATCTAAATAATATAATTAAGCATGAAAATACAATATAAGAGGTTCCAAATGCATAAAAACCATTTTTATGAAATTAAATGCATAAGTCGAATAAGGAATAAGGAACTGATTCCTTATTCCTTATTCAAACGCGAATAAGGAACAGTAAAATTGGCAGATGCATATGACTTTATTTTAGCATAAATATGATCTAAATAATATAATTAAGCATGAGAAATACAATATAAGAGGTTCCAAGTGCTTAAGAACATTTTTTTTATGAAAAAATGCATAAGTCGAATAAGGAATAAGGAACTGGTTCCTTATTCCTTATTCAAACGCGAATAAGGAACAGTAAAATTGACAGATGCACATGACTTTATTTTAGCATAAATGTTATCTAAAGCATGTAATTAAGCATGAGAAATACAATATAAGAGGTTCCAAGTGCCTAAGAACAATTTTTTTATGAAAAAATGCATAAGTCGAATAAGGAATAAGGAACTGGTTCCTTATTCCTTATTCAAACGCGAATAAGGAACAGTAAAATTGACAATTTTAAACGGTTTAGATAACATTTTTGCTAAAATAAAGTCATATGCATCTGTTAATTTTTCTGTTCCTTTTTGGCGTTTGAATAAGGAATAAGGAACCAGTTCCTTATTCCTTATTCCACTTATGCATTTTTTCATTAAAAAAAAATTGTTTTTAGGCACTTGGAACCTCTTATATTGTATTTCTCATGCTTAATTACATGCTTTAGATAACATTTATGCTAAAATAAAGTCATGTGCATCTGCCAATTTTCCTGTTCCTTATTCGCGTTTGAATAAGGAATAAGGAACCAGTTCCTTATTCCTTATTCGACTTATGCATTTTTTCATAAAAAAAATTGTTCTTATGCACTTGGAACCTCTTATATTGTATTTCTCATGCTTAATTACATGCTTTAGATAACATTTATGCTAAAATAAAGTCATGTGCATCTGTTAATTTTTCTGTTCCTTATTCGCGTTTGAATAAGGAATAAGGAACCAGTTCCTTATTCCTTATTCGAAAAAGGAATAAGGAATAAGGAACTAACTTTATGCACATAGGCGTGTGAGCATGTGCTTTCTTCTGCGCATATATGTTCTCACTTCCGGTGTGGGCACATTTCCTTTATCTTTACTTTAGAATAATTTACATTCTATATTTCCCCTTTAAATCCATAAACATTAAATATATTTCACTCATTTTTTTTTCATTTATATATTTACATTTACTCCTTTCCATTTAATATATTATATTTCTTTAATAATAATTTTACATTTTATATTTTTCTTTTGGACCTTTAGCAGTTTCTAAATAAAATACTGAAATTTTAGTCAAAGCTCAATTAAAATGTCTAGACAGCGTAGAGAAATTTTACGCGCCGTATTTGGAGTTAAAATATAGTCATTGTTCAACTACTGAACGTCTGGGTGAAACGTGGACTTCCGTAAAATTATTTTCTGCTTTATTGCCTCACTGTCAAACACAATCTATCACAATGACTCGTCAGACATTTTTACATAACACTGGCCTCAAAATAAATTCTACAAAAAGTGTGTACTCTACCGTTGTGTAATCCCCGTTGCTATGACAACTGACACCCCGTCAGGACTGCAGCAAGGCGCAACATTGCACTATGTGTTTTTGTTACATGTGACGTTATTTATTTCTTTTAAAACTTGCATAGTCATGCATAATGGACAAAAACATTTAAGAAACTAAAAATTAAAAGAAAATAGAAAATTATTATCTGTGTGTGTGTGTGTGTGTGTGTGTGTGTGTGTGTGTGTGTCGGAGATATATTTGTAGCTAAATAAACATGTCCTGTCCGGCTAAATAAATGTCACTTCCGTTTTATGTGCATCGGATACACTAAACAAGAAGGTTTGTGCGAGAAGTGGCGGATAATTGTTGTTGACATTTAAGA
Source organism: Solen grandis (assembly GCA_021229015.1). NCBI lineage: Eukaryota > Metazoa > Mollusca > Bivalvia > Adapedonta > Solenidae > Solen > Solen grandis. Next base: position 67,708,818 of record CM037784.1, read on the forward strand.
AGCGGTTAATTATGAAACCCAGACAAGACAACACACTTACAAACTTTGCTGTTCTCTGAAGACTTAAGAAAGATTCCAACGTTGATTTAAGATGTAGTCGAACCATCCTACTGTACTATAGATGGTGACATAAAAAGACATGTAAAACATTCAAGTATTTTAGGAACTTAAATCAATGACGACATATGTCGACATTTCATTGGTTTTTAAGGAATTTATCAATGCATAACTTTTTGCTGTCCTACATTTGTAACCCGTGTTCATGAATTATTTACGAGCTTAATCACAGTCATCCGATTTACTGCTTTAATTATTTATTTATTTATTTATTTATTTATTTTTTATTTATTTTATTTATTTACTTATTTTTAAGTGTCATTATCTGATCATATTGTTTGGTCGTGGCTTTTTGCTTGGGCTTAACGAGCCATCAACAGAATTTTAATCATTTATGTACTATGTTCTACATGAAAGATAGAACGCTGCATCACGCCATAGACAAGAGACATAAAACAACGTCGTGATAAGGGTTTACCACTCCTGGAACAAACTTTATATACAAAGCGTCAAGTTCAAGAACTATGAACCCGTGCCATTTTAACGACTTTTGTTTACCGCGAAATGGGATCGAACTCATGACGTTGCCGTCTCTCTTACCACTCAGTCACAAGGGTATATCTTATTGAGTGCCATTTCAGCAAAATGTTTCATCATATAGCAATAGCAATGATTGGTTATATTGCCTTTATTCTGGCTTCAATATAAGCTTCACAACAGACAGAGTACACGATTGTAATTTACGTATTCAATTAATTCAAAGACGCAGCTATGCCTTTCTCTGTGTGTGTGTGTGTGTGTGTGTGTGTGTGTGTTTTCTTTATTTTTGTTAAAAAAAATCCCCGGTCGTTCAGATATTAATGATCATTAAAGATTATTGGTGATGGTTTTCATTGTGATTAAAGGAAATTGTTTTTCATAAAATTTCATGTTAATGTTCACTCTCATTGTGAGCTCAAGACAAAATTTCCGCTGCCTGTCTCATGCAATTTTAAACTAACCATGTCTCGACGTTTAAAAAAAAGCCATCAAATTAAGCCAAAATGTAACAAAAAATGGAAGGGAGCCAAATGACCGGTCAACCTAATCGACTGTATTTACAGCAACCCAGACTAAAGCTTTGTTGCGTGTGATAGAAACAATGCAAATACTGTAATGGTTTTGTTAGAACGTGTAGACTTAATGTCATGATTCTGATCTTAAGCCAGTGAAATGTCGGGACAGACGTTAAAGTAAGATCAAATGGGACTTAACATTTAACAGGGACCCCGTTGGAAATAGGTTTTTCATGAAAATGAAAAACATAACGGCAATCTTACTACTCGGCCTTATCCGTCGGTGGTCGGATACAAGGGCGAGGTGTTCCGAATGACTTAACGGGTAACCGTGTGCGCTCTTCTTATTATAAATATTTAAATCAATTTCAAATTTAATGAAAACTTAACTGTTATATAACAGCAAATTTAGTGCAATATAAATACATTTTAATATACTTTTACTAGTGAAATAGAAATATGTGATATATGGTTTTATTATGGTATTATATTAGGTTTATTATTGTGTATTGATGGACATATGCACAAATAAAGATAATAAAAAAAAAATATATATATTATAGTTACCTGACCACTTGATGGACGGGACCGACACCGAAAGGACAAAGAGAGTACATGTACACGTTTGACCTAAATAAAGGAGAAATATAGGTCAATGACATGGGTTGAAGATTTTCCTGATAATATTTCATATTATTTATCAACCGTTTTGTTACTACTTCTAATACTATCAATTACAGCAAATCCACTGGTCGCTTCATGATTTGAGTAACTGATGACATTGTCTGCTGGTTGAGCCCACTGCACAGATTTCATTGGTAGCTTGATGATTATATGGGGATTTTTGACCAATGAGCGTGCGTACTAGCTGGATTAACTACAGCAACAACACGATTTAATGCGGTTTTTTAATATTAAGAATGCGTACAAGATGAATTCTTGACATCTAATAAATTGGTCTCTTGTGCTACAATAAGTTGTAAGAACTTGGTTCCCAAATGATGTAAAATAAAAAAAAAAGTTTAAACTATATTACTATCATATCCATTTTTCGGCCGTTATGCCGTTTATTTTCACCCTGACTTCCTATGAAACACACGGTAATGAAGCGGAATAAAATTAGGCTTTTCATTGGTTATCATATACTTTGCTAAATTCCCGTTGGTCATTGTAAAATTAGTCAAAAGAAAAGAAAGGAGGAGCGGAAATGAGTTCTTTAGATCTCTGTTTGTTTTAAAAGTTGAAGTTTTCTTCCCCTGCGAACGATTTGTCCCGAATAGCAAGACACTGCACCTTTTTAAGGTAAACTGAAAGAGTAGAACGTTAAAAAATAGGAAACACATAGATTTCGGAATTGATTGTTCGACCCTGACAGATCCTTTATTCAACAAAAACGTAACATCCGGTTTCGTTTTGTAGCCCGCGAAACGAAGTCTAATGCGCAGATGTTTTAAGGCTGTAAGTGTCTACCAGGATTGTACAAATTATTTGGATCCGTGGTATTTCAAAGAGCTGCACTGACACAGGAATTACACAACTAATAAACCAACAACAAAATTTATTACATGTTAAACCATTCAGACACTAATCACCAAGCTGGTTACCACGACCGAGTATTTTATTTAGAGATATTTCTTGTTTTATGTATTTTATTGTCTGTTTGTTGTGTTTAACATCTCGCAGACAGTATTTCAGTCATTACGAGACAATATCTACTTGTGACAGATATAGTGCTGCCAAACTGCAGTATCACACCGTAGACATGTTGCATGATATCACACCCAGTCACAACATCTTGACACCAGACCAACCAGTTCTGGAATTACCCTTTTATGCTGAGCGCCAAGCAAGGGTGCTATACCAATTCTATTTTTACGACGTTGGTATGTCACGGCTGGGGATCGAACCCACGATCTCCCGTTGCGAACGCTCTAACCGCTTGGTCACCGGGGACTGTGTATTTTCATTGTGAATAAATACTCCCAAATACACTATCTATACGTGTGTAATACAGAATATTACAAAATCTACAATTACAACTGATGCATTATAGTATATTAGTTATATATTCGTTTTTTGATATATTGTGTTTGAGCATTCGTCAAATGCTAAACTGGTCCTACTTTTTTTAGTAACTTTCTTTTCTTCATTTAATGGATTAATTAAATGTTGTAATTAAACTTCATTAAATATTTGTTTGTGGTTATCAATAATTCAAATGTTCAGGTATTATCAAAAATACATATATCGTCATTTAGATAAAGGGGAAATACGCATGTACTGGTATGTATGTGATCATATATATCAAACGACACAGGATAGCATTTTTCATGATGCGGAAAATAATCAAATATAACGTATATTTTTAATGTCTTTCTTTATAACATTTACAAAATGAAAGTAGACCAAAAAGCATTGTTTTCCTGAATATCTGAGTTGAATGTTTTAAGATTAAAGTATTCGAAACGGTGATCAAATCAAATAGAATAATTCGTTCGCTAAGACCTTTTTCTCTGTATGCAGTAAAGTCGCAATAAACTAAACACGGAAGGAAATCAATTAGCTATTCTTTTGACCTTGTCTTAAAAAATAAAGATCCATGAAAAACAGGACTACGTTCGGTAGCCGTTGCTGCTTGGAACGCTGTCAAGTCAACCTAGTGCGTGCATGATGAAATGCATTTTTTTTTGTGCTAAATCTTGAATGTCATTTATTTCGTCGTAAAAATACAAATAATTTGAGTGCGAGACCAACTCGCTTCGTAGAAATTAATATCTGCACAATATCTCCCCAGTGGCATTGACTTCACCGATTTTCACATTAAAATTGGAATGTTGGCCATGCGTAGTAATACAATTAAATAAGTTCAATTTTAGGTCAGTTGAATTAAACAAAAATGTATCACTGTAATTGAAAAGTACCGTCTGGTATCTTTGGTATCTTCCTTAGACCTCTTGATCGCTGCACTCTCGTGTGTAGAGTTGCTTGTATTTGCTCGGATGTTTAAACTGATCTAAACGCACAAGAGATGTGTTTAAAAGAGTATGATTTTAGGTGGCATCTATTACCGTACTTAATTTACAAAATTATCACCTTTTCCCCATACCATTTGTTCATATGTCAAAAAACGTTTAAGTCGATTTTAACCTTCGAGAAGTGCCTTGATATAGTTCCAAATAAGCTTAGATATTTTCATTCCAGGTTGCGTTTATCGTCACATCCGCTAAAAATTGAGTCGGTATGGTAGAAATAGAATAGATAGAAATTGTAGATATTTTATTTATTGTGATAAAAATGATATAGAAGATGAGTACCATTTCATTTTAATTTGTAAAGCTTATAAAGAAATCAGAAAACGTCATGTTGATAAAAGATTCTAGGTAAAACCTAATTTTGTAAAATTGTGCGAGATGTAAAATTCTGATAAAAAGACTGTATTGGTAAATCTATCTAAATATATTAAAGAAGATCTAGAACAACGTAGAAGTATTACATCTCGATTTACTCTCGCCTTATAGTTCATCTTGATTAAATTACTGAGTATTTTGTTCAAATTTCATCTAAATCCTTACATTCAAATACATACCAACATACTTCATGAGTGTTATTATTTATATGTTTGAAATGATGTAATGTTATCCAAAATTTAGTATTTTGTTTGCTTGTTTATCACGTCTACACGTGTATGTAGGACTGCCTACATACGAAGCGCGAGGGTACGAGCGCGCGCAGGAAATGTGTGTGTGGGGGGGGGGAGGGTGTTCTGTTCTGTAAGGGGGACTACAATGAATTAACAGTTATCATAACAGTCTGTAAGGGGGACGACATCACATTAACAGTCTGTAAGGGGGACTACAACATATTAACAGTCTGTAAGGGGGACTAAAACACATTAACAGTTTGTAAATGGGACTACAACAAATTTAAGGGACTAAGGGGGACGACAACACATTAACAGTCTGTAAGGGGGACTACAATACATTAATAGCCTGTAAGGGGGACTACAACATTAACAGTCTGTAAGGGGGACTACAATACTTAACAGTCTGTAAGGGGGGCGACAACAAATTAACAGTCTGTAAGGGGGACTACAATACATTAACAGTCTGTAATTGGGACTACAACAAATAAAGGGACTAAGGGGGACTACAAGGGTTCAACACATTTACAGTCTGTAAGGGGGACAACAACATTAAAATTGTAAGGGAGACTACAATACATTAGCAGTCTGTAATGTACTACAACACATTTACAGTCTCTAAGGGGGACTAAAACACATTTACAGTCTCTAAGGGGGACTACAACACATTAACAATCTGTAAGGGGGACGACAACACATTAACAGTCTGTAAGGGGGACTACAACACATTAACAGTCTGTAAGGGGGACTACAATACATTAATAGCCTGTAAGGGGGACTACAACATATGAACAGTATGTAAGGTGGACAACAATGAATTAACAATTTACATAACAGTCTGTAAGGGCGACATCAGCAATTTTACAGTCTGTAAGGGGGACGACAACACATTAACAGTCTTCAAAGGGGACTACAACACATTTACCGTCTGTAAGGGGGACTTCAACACATTAACAGTCTGTAAGGGGGACTACAACACATTAACAATCTGTAAGGGGGACGACAACACATTAACAGTCTGTAAGGGCGACATCAACACATTAACAATCTGTAAGGGAGACTACAATACATTAGCAGTCTGTAAGTGGGACTACAATGAATTAACAATTAACAGAACAGTATGTAAGGGCGACATCAACACATTAACAGTCTGTAAGGGGGACTACAAATCATAAACAGTCTGTAAGGGGGACTTCAATGAATTTACAATTAACAGAACAGTCTGTAAGGGCGATATCAACACATTAAGGGGGACTACAACACATTTACAATCTGTAAGGGGGACTACAACACATTAATAGTCTGTTAGGGGGACTAAAACACATACACTGTCTGTTTAGGGGACTAAAACACATTAACGGGTGTAATTTGGACTAAAACTAATTAAGGGAATAAGGGGCATTAAAACACATTCACAGTCTGTAAGGGGTACGACAACACATTAACAGTCTGTAAGGGGGACTACAACACATTAACAGTATGTAAGGGGGACTACAACACATTAACATTCTTTAATTGGGACGACAATACATTAACAGTCTGTAAGGGGGACGACAATACATAAACAGTCTGTAAGGGGGACTTCAATGAATTTACAATTAACAGAAAAGTCTGCAAGGGCGATATCAACACATTAAGGGGGACTACATTTGGGGAACACTAACAGTATGTATGGGGGACTACAACACATTAACAGTCTGTAAGGGGGACGACAATGAATTAACAATTAACATAACAGTCTGTAAGGGCGACATCAACACATTTAAAGTCTGTAAGAGGGGACTACAACACATTAACAGTCTGTAAGGGGGACTACAACACATTAACAGTCTGTAAAGGGATTACAACACATTTACAGTCTGTAAGGAGGACTACAACATATAAACAGTCTGTAAGTGGGACTACAACACATTAACAGTCTGTAAGGGGTGACGACAACACATTAACAGTCTGTAAGGGCGACATCAACACATTAACAATCTGTAAGGGAGACTACAATACATTAGCAGTAAAAATGAACGTCTGTAAGTGGGACTACAACACATTAACAGTCTGTAAGTGGGACTACAACACATTTCCAATCTGTAAGTGGGACTACAACACATTTACAGTCTGTAAGGGGGACTAAAACACATTTACAGTCTGTAAGGGGGACTACAACATATTAACTGTCTGTAAGTGGGACTACAACACATTAACAGTCTGTAAGGGGGACTACAACATATTAACAGTCTGTAAGGGGGACTACAACACATTAACAGTCTGTAAGGGGGACTTCAACATATGAACAGTCTGTAAGTGGGACTACAACACATTTACAGTCTGTAATGGGGACTACAACACATTAACAGTCTGTAAAGGGGACTACAACACATTAACAGTCTGTAAGGGGGACTACAACACATTAACCGTCTCTAAGTGGGACTTCAACACATTAACCGTCTCTAAGGGGGACTACAACACATTAACAGTCTGTAAGGGGGACTACAACACATTAACAGTCTGTAAGGGGGACTACAACACATTAACAGTCTGTAAGGGGACGACAACACATAAACAGTCTGTAAGGGAGACGACAACACATTAACAGTCTGTAAGGGGGACGGGCTGCAAAGCCACCAGAATTTCTGCTCTTTTTAATTTGGCATAAATATTGTGTTTCATCTCGTATTTAAATGGTCTGAAGAGTTTTTTTCAATAATTTTAAATTTCTTTTCCATTTTATGTGGGAAAACCCTTTAAAAACATAGCGGCATTCTTTTTGACGTTACACCCAATTATGGGAAATAAGTTGTATCCACTAACATCTCCTGAAAAATTAGGCTCGGTAGGTCGGCTAAACTGTTTTATTTTTATTTTTCCCATTTTTACCTTTTTTTTAGAGGAATTGACGACTTGCCATCGATAAATTCTCTTCTATATTTTTAAAAGGCCTTTTATTCCGTGTGACCATGCCAGTTTCAAACATTTTCATGACAGCAATAATACTCACTCAGCCCCTCACCGGATGAGTTCGAATCCCGGCAGGGTCATTCGGATTTTCATGAAGCCTTCCAGCTGTTGGAGGTAGGTTGGTGGTTCTACCCGGATGCCTCCGTGCAATCGGGGTCTTCCTCCACCTGTAATTAGCTGGACGTCGCTATATGACTGAAATACTGTCGAAGGGACGGTATACTCAAATAGTCAAGTCATGACAGCAAACACATACTCACGAACTCTGAATGATTTCTCGTATGTTTGGTATTCCTCTGAATCTGACAAAAATGCAGTTTTCTTCTCCGAATCGAGGCAAAATATGTTACTTGTGACAGCTTATAATGACCTTATGTACCACGTCGTATGACTACACTGCTAATTTCTACACCACTTTTATTCGTTTATTTTTTGTCTAATTGTAGAAAATACCAATTTGACAAAAAAGGGTGCAAGTGGGAAAAGGGTTCATTTGGATTCCGCTCACTTAGTGATACTAAGGACCACCTAAAGGTCGTGCCGTAAGTACTGTGCAGATAAATATTAACCAAGTGTCCGCCATTACTGTGCGGTTATCCTAATAACAGCATGTTCCGCCATTACAATGCGGTTATCTGGATTACTGCGCGGTTTTTCATCAGTTATTGCATGGGCGTGGATACTCCGCCCACTAAAACGTGTGCGGTATAGAATTAAACATAAGTACTTTTCTACAGAAAACTACCAAACGTTACAAGCGAAAATACAACACAATACATGTACTACATTGCAATGATTATAGTTGAAATGAAGCTTTCACATCATGTCAAATTATCTTATGAATTATCTTTAAAGGGTGACCGTTTAATTGTAAAATCGCATTAAATGTGTGGCGCTTGAAAGCACGACACTATGAACTGATTTTTTCTGATAGTGAATGAAAAACGGTCTGAAAATGACATATATAAATATTGCAATTACGTATTGTATGCTAGTTTCATGCTTTATTTAATGAGTCTTTTCACACTTATGTTTTCCCCTTTTTTTTTCGTAGTTTTAAACTTCTTCATGTTGACTAGCAACCTCGTTCACGAACATTTCATTGTCATTATCCAAAAGCATGTAATAACGTTCACTTCAATTATTATTTTCCTGTTGTTGTTTTTTAACCGAAAGACACATACTTTTGTCTTTTCCAGTTTAAACTCGTAGCTATGAATTAAAACGCTTTAATCGCGTTATTCGGGTACTCCTTGATAAAGCATGCAATTAAATGAATAATACGTAGACCAAATATCGTTTTCTGAGGCAAACATGACCGATTTCTAAAATCTGTACGCCGAGCGAAATATACAGAATATTATCTGGAAATTAGTCCCTCGTGAATAGAAAATGGTAGTTTTATCATGACGGAATGAAAGGAGGGTCCGTACATCAATACCATGTAGTCATCAGATAGTGAAGTTACGCGAAGGGCAGTTGGACATTTACCGCATTTTTAGCAATTTAATAAAGGGACATAATTTCTGATTCATTTTTTTTTCCAGTTATTGATTAAAAGTAGAGTCATTAAACGATTAATGTTGTTAAACGGGGTGGGTGTTTATTTTTGTAAATGAAAATTGGAATACACGTAAGATAGTGTCTTATCGTAAACACACGTCACATTACATTATAGGATTTCTTTTCCTAAAACTTGTGATCCAAGTCATAAATCAGTCATAAATGGGGGTCGTTTGATTGATTGATTGATTGATTGATTGATTGATTGATTGATGTTTATTCAGGTTAAAACACACACATTTACAAATATATACATTCAGTTCAAATTATTAAATAGTAATTACAGCGTTTAAAAACACTTCAAAATCAACTATATTTATCACAGACTATAAAAAAATAATTCAAAGAATGAATCAATTTTACTATTACAGCTAATGTAAAAAATTATGTTTACAAAACCATATAATAGAAACATAAACTTTTGGAAAATATCATATATGTATGGGTCCAAATCAGTGCAACAGTAATATAGTTAGCGTTATTAGCCTAGGATTGCCTTAAAAGCTGTGAAGCTTATTTCCAATGGGGACCTTGGCTTAATATACTTACTATTACCATTTTAAAATAAAAGCTAATCTAAAAAAGGGAGAGAGAAAAAAGACTTTGGAATTTGGAAACTTACCTCTTATATAGTTTCTATAATATAGCTGACATCGAAAATTACTTTATACAATTTATTAAAATCAGCAAGAACAACCTATATTGATTTGCTAGTTTTAATAATGACTCTTAACATTTTTTTAATTCATTATTTTCTTAAGTTTCTTTATATCATCAGACAGGGAATTCCAATCATTGATTTCACTTTACTATTACATTTGGGCACTCTTAAATGGTACATCTTTGCTCTAGTGGAGTAAGAATGTATATCCTGTATTGGTACAAAGTCTTCTTTTATGTATGAGGGAGATTCATTATTAGCAATTTTAAAAAGATGATTTAGGCGCAATTGTTTGTTTCTATTTTCAATATTTAATAAAGACATCTCAGCGAGGTTAGTCTGATTTACCCTTTCTCTTGGATTCATGCCATTTATAAATCTAACAATCTTATTTTGACAAATTTGCAACTTATCTCTAAGACCCTTGTTTAAACTTAGATACCAGAAAGAACAATCATAATCTAAATGACATTGAATTAAAGCAAAACTAAGATATCTTCTTGTCTTTGATTGTCTATACAAAAATTTAAGGCGTGAGTTAACTTTGCTAACAATATTACCAACAATAGTTTCTCCAGATAATGAGTTATCAATAGTGACTCCAAGATACTTAACATTCTGTGTGGATTCAATGATATGTCCATTGGGGTAGTTATTTATGAAACATGAAATATTCATGTTGAAAAGGCCGACAATTCTTTTTAAAAATTTATCAAATTTGAATGGATATTTTAGCCATTTCTTGTGCCGTTTTAAATAACAGTGATATATAGCTTCAGACGGGAATCCAGCATGTATATATTTCTCTTTCCTTATGATAAGAAGGCTATCCCGTAACAACAGCGAAGAAAAGTCATCAGTAGGCAAGCTTAATTCTCTATTCGCATTAAAGCAACAAAAAAAATCCCTCTCGATTTATTTAAGTGTCTATTACCCATTTATCATAAACACAGAAGCGACAAATGCCATCGGAATGTTTTTCCTTGATTAGGTCACAACATAATTCAATACACAGTAATTGTCACGACTAAGTGGATTTAACGGTTATCGCGGTTTTCACCTTCCAATGTCACGTGATATAATAGATATACTTCTTTATTGCTTTTTTTCCTGTGAACCGACTGTCAGGGGATAACCGAAAGGCATATTTCAGAGGTCTGAGAACGATTCTGTAAATAAATGGGCTCTTTGTCGGGGATTATTTGTTTTGGAAATAGGCTTCGAAAGTCCGTTTATTTACAAAGATATTGTGTTCATACTACATGTATAAACGGCAATAGAATAAAAACAGAAATGGCTGTCTTAGACTCTATAGTTTTGTGTTCTTAAGTAAATATAATGACTGTCAATTTCAATTCATCTTCGCGTCTTTTTAGTGAAATAAACACTTCGCATAGATCTGTACAAAATATATACCTTGCGTGTAATGTTTCCTTTAAAGTCAGATTTGGTCTGCCCTGGGTTGGGATAATTCAATGGAGAAATGTGTCACAGTATTTTGACACGTGTGATATTTAGAGTGAAATATCTTTGTCACATTTGTGTTAATATTGTTTGAACTTTGAGAAAATAATAAAATGAAAACAAATGTATCATTATAAATAGATATGTCTTGTGAATAAAGGTTTTCATTTCATCATTCTAAAAGGGGCATCGTATTATGTTTGTTTGGTTGGTTGTTTATATGTTTGTTTGTTGGGTTTAACGTCTCACCGGCAGTCGTATTATGTATTGGTTCATGAGGGCATGTGTGTGGGTAAATTCTTTTAGTAATTACACTCAGAGTTATCTATTACTTTGTACTTTAGTAAATATTTGCAGTAGGTAAGTTGTGCTGTTCTCCGACAACTCTCGTTTCCTTATTGAATTGTTCTATCTGTTTCGTATGTCTGATTGTCACAAAGCACCCATGATCTAAGACGTCAACAATACTTCAGTTGTTGTATACCAGCTAAAGCAATACATCGCCTTTACACCAGGGACTGGTTTCCGGGTCCATAGTCTGGTTCTAGACATATTAGAACAATATATAATTCATCAAACGTCTGAACTGCGGGGGACCAGCCACCAGACGGGACACTTCCGGCGGCCATGATCTATCAAATGACGGGGTTTTACCAAATACGGACCGATGCAATGAGTATTTATGAATGAGCACATTGATGTGTCAGACGCCATTAGATGGAATTAGTTTCAGATAAAAAAAAATATGGCGGTTTAAGATATGTAAAAAAACAAAAACAGAAAAAAAAAACATAAACTGTTTACTCGGTCATGAATAAAAAAACTAAACACTTGGTAATTGTTTACACTAGCGGTACATGTCTAATGTATATTTATAAATGTTTAAAGAAACAAGGGTATTTTTATCATTTATGGTGCTGCAACACGCTGAGGACGCAAAATCTCGAAACCATTCTTAGGTTTTGTTTCATAGATACAATGTGGCTAATTATAATCTTTCCATGAATTTTGAGCCGAGATATTGTCCGAGCAATTAATTTCTCCACCTGTTCTCCATTTGTCGCTCGACAGATACCGGCTGGTAAATGATTCCATAGCTGAATAGTTGTTCCTTTTACACGTCTTGTGACTTTCACGTGCTATAATAGATACCACTAATCACTTAGGGGATTGTAATCGTAATTATGATGTTACGTTATAGTTAGTGTTTATTAAGAGAGAATTTAACAGTTAAGAAGCCAGAACGAGCGTAGCGAGTGACGGCTTCTTAACTGTTAAATTCTCTCTTAAAAAACACTGACTAACTTAGAGTTTGCCCCGCCCTATTACTGCGTCATACTGCTATATTAGGAGATGGCGCCATAAAATTGTTACGTCAGCGTGTTGTTAAAGTATTCATGTGGACATGTATGTGGGTAGATTCTTTTTGTAATTGCACTCAGAGTTACCTATTACTTTGTAGTTTAGTAAATATTTGCAGTAGGTAAGTTGTGCTGTTCTCCGACAACTCTCGTTTCCTTATTGAATTGTACTATCTGTTTTATATGTCTGATTGACACAAAGCACCCATTGTAATCGTAATCATGATGTTACCGTTTTATAATTTTAATGTCAACACAACCTAGGAGATTAAGAGGATAATTGTTTATTTTGATTAATAATTTCACTGAGTGAACATAAACAGTGATATTTTTCACGAGTGGCAAAGACTAGACTGAAAATGCATCTTTTTTGTTTATGAATGAAATTATACATCGATCTTTCACCAAAGCAAACAGTTTTCTTTTATTTAATGCTTTATAGGCCAAAAATTAGCGGTGTTGTACACAAAATGCGTCAAAATTTTGCGGGATTATTTTGCGTGCGTGACGTTATTTATGACGTCATTTCTTGCGTAGAACCCAGCACAATTGACGCTCCAATCAGTTTATTATGTAGGGTCGGGTTCAAGATCACTGTTTTACTGATAATTTCAGTGTTCTAAACCGTGAAATTATTATAATATAATACACTGTTGTTTTCTAGGAAATCCACCGAAAAGCAAATAAAACTTGGTTTTTCGTCGTCAGTATCGCCCGAGATCTTACTGAAATATACACATCTTAATGTGTACGTTTTCATGCATTTAAACATTTGTAAATTACCAGTTGATAAATTGTTTTATTGATGAGTTGTAACTGTGTTAGGTATAAACATTAGATGCCACATATCGTGATGGCATTATATCAGTCCTTGAAAAGTAAATCGGATAGGTCTCAGTCAGTGTAACTATGTAACATAGTAACGTTATATGAAAACATTTTAATCTCTCCCAAGCACGATTCGGAGGAGAAAACTGATAGCAGTATTCCATTCCTTCATCAAAAGTATTGGGATATAGTGCTTGCGACACGAAAGATTGTGCCCCACACATTTTTTGTCAGATGTCCAGTATTTCCTAACATTCGGGATAAATATTAGTATTGATGCGCTTTTCGCGATGTTTTTCCCAAATTTTAGGAAATATTGTACATCTGACCAAAACAATCATTATGGTATATGTGTAATACACAAGTTTCCACTTCGCATGCGTTATATTCCATTAAAATGATGAAGAAATAAAAAAAATACTGTCAACAGTTTTCTCCACCAAATTTAGGCAAAATATGCTACGGATTATCCTTATAATATTATGTCATGTGATATGACAGTTAAAGTATTTTTTCGGGATGACAGTACATGCCGTCAATCTCAGTGACATCAGGTATTTATAACTACAGAAAGATTGCGTCATCCTGGACATACAGAACCAACGGGAGAGAAATGCTCGGAGAATCACAAGTCTCAGATAATCGAGAGAACCTTTCCATACTCATTGTGACCATACTATCTGGTATAAATTATGACGTCATTTTAAGCTCTAACAAGCAGTATAATTTGCCTCGATTCGAAATAGAAAACTGTCGTAAGTATTTTATTTCCTCGCAAAATTTTAATGGGATATAGCACACGCGAAGCAGAAAATTAAGCACTTCTCACACACAAAAATAAACTTATGATTCTTTTGTCAGATGTACAGTATTTCCTAACATCCGGTGAAAATGTTATTAGCGATGTGCTTTACGTGTTAGCAAACGAAACTTCACAAACTCGGAAAGTTTTCCCGAATGTTAGGAAAAACTGTACACCTCACAAAAAAAAGATAGAGACCTATGTTTAGGGCGCAATTTTCCGCTTCGCAGGCACTGAAAACCATTAAAATTGATAAAGAAATGAAAAAAAAAAAAAACTTAAAGCAATTTTTCCATTTGGATCGGTGCAAAATTATGCTTTTCGCGATAGCTTAAAATGGCGTCATATGCGACGTGGTATGGCCACACTGCATACTGCTCGCTTAGAATCTGAGAATATACTTCTAATTAGGCACAGTGTTCTGCAAATCGCTCTTTCGGTTACCCAATTAACTGTATATGTTATCGATTGTAAATTGCATATCAAGAATTAGGCTTATACTTCGTTTCGTTTGAGCATGTTCACATGTTTTACATACTGCAAATGTTTGCAACCTGGTACAGGTTAGTAAGATATTGCTTGAAAATATATCAGTGTGGTAACATTTGGTGTTCTGTTTCATTTTAGTCAATGACGTGTTTAGGAAAAAAAATCCATCACATTTTCGAACTTCATAAATATCATCGAAATAAATATTCTGAATGGCGTTTAGCAATTACTGGCAACTACATGAAAATATGATTAAGTATCGGCTTTAGGTCAAGTTCAACTGACTTCGGTGAAGCAATGTGTCATTTTCGGTGACATCTTCAGCAGCTGTAAAAGATTGCAGTTTATCATCTGCACTTTCAGCGGCCATTTCGGTCGAACAGGGTATAAATCTGGCCTAGAATATCTAGACTGCAGTCGTAACCAAGGCGACAGTGTGTATTTTTCATATATGAATATATGCTGGGCGAATAGACAGTTAACGTAGTAACTTTAAGTTTCCATTATCCAGAACTCCTTTCAGAGCATAAATGTATGACTTTGTTGTCCCGTCTCTGTTGCACACACACACACACACCAAAGAGAGAGAGAGAGAGTATTTCAGTTATTCGATATATCACTGTTTTAATATTCAATGTTGATTAAAGATTGTTTAAATAGTTCTGTTTAAATACTATTGTTTATTTCGTTGTTTATGGGTTTCGTGTGAATAATAGAGAAGAAAATACTTAGTGATATCTTGTAGAAGGAGACGCCAAGGACAACGAGTGTTTCATGTTCATTACAACCTATCTAACTTTAAATAGACTAAAAATCATCATTTTCTTTGTAAGCTTGACTGTCGGTCTGACATTCCGATTACAGCTCTAAAACATAGATATTAGGTATTTACTCACAAAATTCATCGCCTCACTAGCTTCTTCTTAATGCCATAAACGTCATATTTTGGCTATACTGTAGACTGGTTACAGGATTACGAGTGTAATTGTTTGTTTGTTGTTGTTGTTGTTTTTTTGCATTTTTGTTGTATGTTTTTCTTCTTCTTTTTTTTTTTCTTTTTTCTTTTTGTATTTCTCCTTCTTTTTTAAAATAACAACATTTATTTATTTATTTATTTATTTATTTATTTATTTATTTATTTATTTAATGTTATTCGGTGGATTACCTAAAAATTAACAGTGGATTATATCCTCAGAATTTCACTGTTTTGAACAATTAAATTATCAGGAAAACAGTGAAATTGTCTGGAACTTTGAACCTGACCTGTACGTTATAAACTAATTGTGCTGGGTTTTACGCAAGAAATGACGTCATAAATAACGTCACGCACGCGATGTAATTCCGCATATTTTAGCACATTTTTTGAATAACACCGCTAATTTCTGGCATTTAAAGCATTAAATAGAAAGAAAAAATAATTGTTTTAATGAAAGATCGATATATAATATCGTTTGTGAACATAAAAAGATGCATTTTGACTCGGGGCTTCGCCACTCGTGAAAAGATCACATTTTTTGTCCACTCAGTGAAATTATTAATCGATCCCCTATACATGTATATATAAAAAGTTTTTTGAGTTTACTGATATTTTATATGGTTATTTATCAAAATAATATGAAATAAGTAAAATTGGAATAGTAAATGTTCACATACTCGTCTTTGTTTTAGCAGTAGAAGAGGTAGAAATGGTGGTGAGGGCATCTATATAGCAGATGAATTCTGGTATCAACAAAAAATATTTAAATTAAACGTATGTTTTGTGAAAAAAGTGCAAGGCCCCACGAATACTCGCCAGTGAACTAACCTTTTGTCACATGTCTTCAACTTTAGGCCGCATACCTCTTACCTTGAAACTCGCATAACCTACAATCCTCATATCATGCCATCTTTGACCTGCCAAGCCACTAACTTAAAACTGCCAAACCACTAGCTTCAGGCCATTTGTCCTCATCTTTGAGCTACCACTAGCTTCAGTCCATTTGTTATCTTTGGGCTGGCAATCCACTGACTTTAGGCTGCCAAAAACCACTAGCTTCAGGCCATTTGTCCTCATCTTTGGGATACCACTAGCTTCAGTCCATTTGCTATCTTTGGGCTGGCAATTCACTGACATTAGGCTGCCAAAAATCACTAGCTTCAGTCCATTTTTCCACATTGTTTGAGCCGACAATCACTGCATGTAACTTAGGATGCAAAACGCTAGTTTAAAGGCATCTGGACCGATAATTCACTAACTTTAAGCTGCAAACCACTAGTTTTAGTCATTTGTTCACATTTTTGGGCCACCAATCCACAACCCACTAGTTTTATCTTTCGGTCGCCAATCCACTAACTCTAACTCGTTTAACTACTTACTTTAGGCAACCTGTCATCATCTTAAGACCGTCAATATGTTAAATTAATCAGTTTTCTCATTTTGGACCACCTGTTAGCATATGAAAGGAAAGAAAAATCATGAACTATACCGATATAGCTGCACGTGGAGATGTGATAGTACTCTTCAGGAATACTGAAATGGTACATGTATTCACAACACGACTCTCGTTTTTCATGTAAAAGATGGATGATCACAATTTGCAAAGAGAACATTAAAGGTTATTTATTCCCGACGTAGAACTATTGTTTTCAACGGATGCAATTCGTTCGCTAAATGCCTCATTCTGCTATAACATTTTCACATAGTTGTCCTGTTCCCCCGTGACTCACTCAGAACGATGTATCAGGCCTGTTCCTGAAGTGCCACCCCGGGGGATCAGGGCCGAGGTAAATGTTAGGTTGTCACGCAGTGACTTATGGCAGGCTCTAAACAGAGGGAGAGACTATGATATTTCAATGTGGCTGCTGTCCAGTGTTGTAACTTTGTTCTGCTGTGTTTAATAATGTCTTATAAAGCCGGATAAAGCCAGAGTCTCGCTTAACATAATTTTCATGAACTCGAAAATTTGATATGAATAACAATTCATGTCTGATTTTTTTTCCATCATATAATCTTAACTCAGTAAATCGCGTTTGTAACAATAAAAAAAACATTTGGTCTGTGAACGACTCGGACTATTTGTAATCTTACAATGAGTATGTAGCGCTTGACGTGGAGCATGATGAGGTCATTCGTACTTTAAAGCAGCTCTTTCACAGATGATCGGAAGAAATTTAAAAAAAAACTACACGTCCGCGTTAATTTCGCTGAAATGTTTTTTCTGAACGAATTAACTCAGCATGAGTATGTTACATTACACGGGAGACGCTATTTTCGTAAACGCAACTTCGACGAAATCGGTTAAATATGGAATACGGCATCCCCGAAAAAGGTGCTCGCGGTACCACGTGACACGTTTCGCAACTTGGTGACTTCACCAGATCATGGTAGTGATTTCGTAAGTTCAGCCAATGAAAAGTGAAAATGATCAGCAAATGAAAATAGAAAATCTAAATATAGGTTTTATGATTGTCTGTGACAGTATTGCCTTGAAACCATCCATGCTTTTACAACCGCGGATGGTTACATTGGATGATATGTAGATGGGTATTGATAGACGTAATACACACATTTAGTCAATTTTTTTGTCAATGACCATCATTGAGCGAGATGCTTTAAGTTAAATGTAAATTATACGAAACCGGAAACAGCTTTAAGCATATTTTCATATGATAAAACTGATAATGATAAGTTAGATGGTAAGTAAGGAAGACAGTTAACCCTTTCCCTCATATAGACTCATTTTGATGCACTCAATAGGACATAACTGATTTCTAACCTTTCATAAGATTTGACGCACTCAATAGGTGCCACATAAAGCCTGATCTGCAGAAAACCACAGTTAAACCTTACCAAATTTAATTATAAAATCCTCATTTCCAGACCACTGAGGAGCAGCGAACAGCATAAAACCTGATCAGCCTGCGAGTTACTCGCAGGCTGATCTGGTTTTATGCTGTTCGCATAGGTCTTTTCATGGTTTCCTCTATGAGGGAAAGGGTTAAAGTTACTACAAGCATTGTCTATGCGACTGGTAAATATAGTTCATGTACTTTAAAAATAATATTTGCCTGAGATAAGGATAAACGGTAGCATTATTAGCGCTCTGTCAAGTTAATGATAACAAGCTAATGACCATCGAGTATAACAGGGGTCATCCTGGGGACGTCGGAGCGCTTGGGGTTCTTTTAGCTTTTATGGTTTGATGGCACGATGTAAGAGTAAGATATCCATTTGGAAATATATAGAGAGTGGAGGAGAAAGAAGAACTATAAGAGGAAGAAAGAGATAAAAAAGTTAACACTTGCGATAGCTATTGAAAACAAAACAACAGAAAAAGAACAATAGATTTTTGCTTGTGGACACCTGGATACAGCAGCTGTAGATGGGTATTCATTCTCTGACCCTATCAAAACTTTACCCAATGAATAAATGGATCCTGTGTAAATCAATCCATGGACAAATATCATGGGCTCGATCCTGACTGTTACATACCGAAGGCGTTAAAACGATACGGGTATAGCTCCCTTGTTTGACCCTCAGCATTAAGGATATTTTCAGGATTGGCTTACCTGGTGACAGTTAATTGTGTTTCAAGCCATTAAATCGTCCTATTTCTAATACCGCAATGGGGCAACACTCATTCAGGCGAAGTCCTGAAGAATATTCTTAGTTGTATGTTATTTTAACCCAACCAAATACTAAAACTCGCTCGGATATGTCATGTGCAGTCTTTGACAGATGGAGAGCCAGACCATATTGAAAGCGTTTATAACAGTTTTATTAATGTAACGTGACAGGGTTTCATACCGATTGTCATTGGCCTGATATGGTAGCCAAACATAGGTAAATGTCAGTCCCAAAATCACTGAATTCTTTTAGTGAGATAATGCATCTTCAATGAAACAATAGTTGCTTCCTATTTAAGGTATAGCTCATTTAGATACCTTTTATATCCCGCCTTTTTAATAGGGTGTACACAGGGATAATTTTGACTTGTCCCGATGGCTGAGTGACTTGACTTGTCCCGATGGCCGAGTGGTCAGAGCGTCCGCCCCGTAATCGAGAGGTCTTGCATGGGTACGATCCTCGACATATCAAAGTTGTTAAAGTGATATTGGTATACTGTAATTTTCGTTGACATTAAATTTCGTTGATTATTAACCTAAGGGAATTTCGTGGGTGCATTTATTTGAGGATCTATGGTCTAG
Organism: Solen grandis; assembly: GCA_021229015.1. Taxonomy (NCBI): domain Eukaryota; kingdom Metazoa; phylum Mollusca; class Bivalvia; order Adapedonta; family Solenidae; genus Solen; species Solen grandis. The sequence goes on from CM037784.1 coordinate 67,728,877, forward strand.
AAAACGTGAGGTCTATATAAGAGACAAGTTTTCGTGGGGATTAATATTTGTGGATAAAACCCTCCACGAAAACGACGAAAATTAGTGTCCCTGAAAATGTATGGTATCATTTTTAATTAGCGTTCAGCATATAGAGGAGCTCCAGGAGTGATTGGCCCAGTGTCATAATAATGTGTCTGGCTGGGTCTGGTATCATGCCACTTGTTTACAGCGTGGTGTCGCACTAAGTCAGCTATCTGACGAAAGTCAAAAAATGATTGAAATACAGTTGATGGGAAGTTTAATCCATGAAAACAGACAGGAGTCACGTTCGTTCTTCGCCCAATCCAGTACACTGTGACAATGAAACATGTGCTGTTGATTGGAGATGAATCAACATCATTGATAGCTCTATATTTACGTGTATACGGTGGTTCAATTTAAACAAGATTGTGGGAAAGTTAGAAAACTTCTCAATAAAATATATTTTTAAGAGATGATTATATATGGACCGAATACCGAACGTTCGGTGTTAAATACAATGACATAGTCTTTTTTATGCATGACAAGTCGTAAAAGTTCAATTTTATGCTCATAAAGTAGAAATCCATGTGACCTAGATTACATTAGGAAAGTTATTTGTATATATACTGAACATTTCGACTTTTCCCCCAAATTACGTCAGCATCAATATAACTTTGTACAAGCATGGAAAAATAATGTATTGAGATTTGTTAAGAGTTTAAGAGCTTGAATTATGAAATAAGGCGAAACATAATTAAATATCAAAATATAAAACACAACTATTAATTAAAATATAACCAGTTATCCAGGACATATGGAAAAACACGTAATAAATGATGTGAAAATAAAAGTGCAAACAGTTGTAGTCCAAATTTCATCAACGTGAGCTATACTCAGGTAATCCACCCATCAATGAATAAGTCTGCAGTGCAAATGCAAGCATCACTTGACTTTGAGCCATATAATTTTTTGTTCAAAGTCTATAAACTTGCATAAACTTTAAAATTCCCCATGATCATTTGATGGACCATGATCACAATATAATGATGAATGTATTACCTTAAAGCCAATATGCGTCTTGTTGAATCATTCTTGTTCTCGTGACCATAAAGAAATCATGACGATTCTATATGTTTCATTTGGGAATGTCTCCGACACATTTTCTGAAGCAAAGAAACATAAATCATCAAAGATGACCCATGGCTTTGCTAATGGGTCCATCAAACTAGAGTCCAATGTCTGGTGAAAAACGTCCAAAACAACGGTTATCTCCGACCCAATAATATCTTAATTGTTAATTTCTGGCTAAATTTTGTCAAATCATGTGACATTTTGCTGACTTAAGTGTCGGAACAATTTACTGTTAGTTTATTGTTGTTGTTGATGATGTTCTTGTTTAGTTAACATTGACATTTCAGTTTTATTTATTTATTTATTTATTTATTTATTGTTCGTGTCTTCGCCATTACACTCTTCGCCTTTATCACCGGATTTCTGCGATTAATAGACAATTGCCGATATCGCCAAAGGCGTTAACACTTCGTCAGTTTCTTCGGAATGAAAACCGGGTATTGGCGAGCTTGCCTTTCAGCAACTTCGATACAAATTTGTATGTGTTTGTTTATGTGGGGATATCAGATAAACTTTGAAGCGGTAAATTGTAAAGGCACTTTTAGTATATAGCGTTCGGACAGAAAAAATACACGCGATATGCAGATGCAGATAATTACAAATGTATGATCCATAAAGGTGATCATTTCACCGAGGAGCATGGATCACTAGTCACTTCCGGTTTATCTTTCCCTGACAGATCAATCTTGAAATAACGAAGGATCAGGCATTTTTATTGAAATTTGTTTCCATAGATTTTTATGTATAGGTTAGAGTAGACGCAGTACTTCCCATTACAGTTGTAGATAACCACTGCCACCACAAGTAAAAATTAACAGAATTTAGCTAATTTTTCTTTTGTCCAAAAACATATTTTTCTGCGAGTATGTTTTCTTAAAAAAAAAAAACATCATATATCGACTCGTGGTAAAAAAATAAATCATTTTAAAAAATATTTTTTGTTGTTGTGACAGCAGACGGAGACGCCATTTTGTTAGTTTACCATCATCACGTGACATTTGTGACGGCAGTGATTTTTTTTTTTTTTTTTTTTTTTTTTTTACAAAGAAGATCACTGTGTGGAGTTTGACACGAACCTCGCCATCAGTTGCAACGAAAGGTTGCCACAAACAAAATTGTGTTCTATCTACTCATGGTGAAATAATTAAATTTCAAAAATAGGAGTATGCGCCTTAATTCACTAATTATATTAAACGATCAACCACGCCGATAGCTGACTCTACGGGGAAAAAATACTGGTTTCAAAAGTTTAAATAAGTTTTTAAAGAATCAAAGAAAACAACTTTACTTGCAATGTATCAAAATAATTCCACCAAAAGTCTATAAAAATATATAGATCTATTATTATTATTATTATTTAGCACTAAAATTCGTTTAGTTTACTTCCTTTTTATGATTTTAAGCTCTATACATATGGATAACAAACAAGCAAGGAAAAATGAAAATATCGAATCGAAGGTTTCATGTGAAAAAAGTGTAACTGTTTCTTTATTCACTCTTTATTTACATGTAGTAGCAATGTACGAGTAGTTAGTGGGCTCGTTTACACTTACACATAAACGACTTCACACAAGGGAAGACACTAATAAATTATTTGCTATCCTCTTGTCCATGATATTCTTATCATGGTGTTTATGCTCCTGTTTAATATACTCCAAAGCCTTGAGCTATGTCTAGGACTCTTCGAAAATTAAACGGTTGTTAGACTTAATGGCGACATTCGGTGAATGTATTCGGCCCGGCTGACGCCATGACAGGCGTGAACCAATTCAGTTATTTGTGACAAATGCCCTGGATCAAATTAAACGATACTAAGTGAATCTCGGCCAGATTTCCCAAGAGATTTTGAAGCGTGATAGTTGTTGACAACGCCAATACGAGATTTTGGTACGAAATATCTCAGGAACGAACGGGAATCTTTAACGGTTTGGAATCCTCCTTTGTTCTATTGAATAATGAATCGCACGCTGTCTATCATACTAGGTTTTAAAGCGATTTGTATTGGACGCCTCATAGAAAGTGCCAGAAATTTAAGGCAGTGCTGTCAATGTGTGCTATGTAAAATTCTTATAGGAAATGATGCCTAGATACGCATTGATATGTTGTGGATCCTTGTAGATTTAAAAGTTGACGTATGTACATGAACACTGAAATTTAATTTCTTAAGTTAGAAAGTAACAAAACGATTTTGAATAAAAAAAAGATAACGATGCGATGATAATGGTATCAAACCGTCCGTACTTTGGTGAACATTTATGATCGCTTACGATCGACATATTTCGAAAATTATATCAGTGGTATATCAGTATTTAAAAACATTGATCATCTACTATATTAGTACATTTGTTTATCTTATCGAATAATAATCTTTAAAAGAATAATGGGATTAGATGAGTAAATTTCATCTTACGGGGGAAAAAGTACATTGATCAGATACAGAAGGTAAGTCTCAATTTGAGATGCTTCATGAAAAACAGGAAGGACTTTGGCGTCTTTTAAGGTAATTCATCCATCACTACTTTACAATTATGGTCCTTTAAATGCCCAAAAAGATTTCAAGATTCAAGCATCCAATGAAATGGAGTTGTAGGCTCTTCTGCTCATTGTCTAAATGTCTGTAAAGGCTTGCATTTACTTCCCCAAACACCACACAGTAATCTCCCTTGTACGCTCACTTAGCAAAAAGAATCACTGCCGTCACAAATGTCACGTGATGATGTTAAACTTGCAAAATGGCGATTTTTTTTATTATTTATAGATTTTCATGCAAAGAAATCCTGATAAATGCCTACTCGTGGTGGCAGAGATCTGTGCTGAAGAATGAAGGGGAGATAACTGCGTGGAGATTGTGAATTCACACGATCACTTGTAGGACCATGATCACAATTTAACGATGCATGGATAACTTTAAGCATTGTTCTCTTAATTTGTGCTACTGTGATACTAATTCCAATCGGTGGCACGTATACACAGATACGTTTTTAAACAGAATACATGTCAACATGACTTTGTCAAATACGTATATGTATAGCAAAAGAAACATTTTGACGCAATCGTCAAAGAATCGGACCGAAGAACTATTGTTGTTGTTGTGATTCTCCGTTATTGTGGGACAACGATATAATATCCATTTCGCTGATCTACTGTATTTTCTTCTTTACTTAACGCAGAAATCCATTGGGAACCAGCATAAAAAAAGACTTCATTTTGAGATGTTTGAACAGGGTTGCATGCAATATTGTTCTATGGTAGCACACATTTTGAATCGGACAACAGTTCAGGGCTATATTTAGACATCTATATTTATAGACTTCCCCTTTTTCTACTCAGAGAAATAGTTCCAAATTTTGTTTTCTGTCTTATCACAAAATGGGAATAATGTTCATGTTTATTATAGTACGATTGCGTTTTGGAAGGCGTCACTGAATTAAAATGTGTTGATAATTGGTGCTAGAGATTACGTGTTTAATAAACTATAATGAAAAAAGCAAGTGCGCGAGCGAAAAAAAATCGCACATCATTCGGAGATATACTGAAACATGATTAGCTGGAATTTCCAGCGACAGACAACACTATACAGATCAAATTGCTTCTGTTTGTAACTGCCCATTAGTGCAGTGGGTAAAATAGTCAAGCTTGATCGTCATACAAACGGCGTTGAAAAAGGGCATGGGTTCGAGTCACAGCCAAAGAACATTTTTTATTATTTTTGTAATATAAGATACATATATTTTTGTTATATTGAATATCATTTATTTACTTATATTAAGTATATGTGTATATAAACTTAAATGAAAATACATAAATTAAATAATGTTAGTTTGTTGTTTTAGATTTCCTTCCACATATTCATATAATCTTGTAAACTGGTGGCAAGAGAAATGGGGAGAGTAAGAGTGGCGATATGCTTATTGTTAGAAATCCATTTAGACAAATGATGTGTTCATCTTTTATAACGACCGTGTTAAAGCAAAGTTAAAGCGGATATATAACATTGGGTTTATAGGAAATGTGATCCTCATTTATTGAATTAACTTAAATAAACAAAAGAAATGCGATCATATATCACCCTATCCTCTCACCGCTATCAGCGCTTTGATTTTAGATGTTCCCTATAAATGACGTTATATATTATATCTGAAGGAGTAAAGAAAAAATCACATTTTTTTTTCTCATTTATTTTCTGGCAAGATATTATTTCTTAATGCATGATAAATGAATGCTTTGTATCAAGCGATTTCATCGCTAACTGAGATAATTTTAGGCACAAAATTTGTCAGATATTTCTTCCTGTAATGCAACATACTATTTTTTTTTTTTGTTTCTATATACCTATTCTCATAATGCATGCAATACTTTATATTTGCTATGTCTACATGACCTGTAAAATCGCAACATGTGTCGAATTGTTTATGCAATAGAATGGCGACACTGTCGAAATATGCATGCAATGGAATAGTGGCATATGTCGAATTGTACATGCATAGGAATGGCGACATTGTTGAATTATGCATGCAATGGAATAGCGGCATATGTCGAATTGTACATGCATAGGAATGGCGACATATTTGAATTGTGCATACATAGGAATGGCGACATTGTCGAATTATGCATGCATAGGAATGGCGACATTGTCGAATTATGCATGCAATGGAATAGCGGCATATGTTGAATTGTGCATACATTGGAATGGCGACATTGTTGAATTGTGCATGCATTGTAATGGCGACATTGTTAAATTGTGCATGCATTGGAATGGCGACATTGTTAAATTGTGCATACATTGGAATGGCGACACTGTTGAATTGTGCATGCATTGGAATGGCGACATTGTTGAACTGTGTGTGCATTGAAATGGCGACAATCCGAGGATTGATTATCGAATACAATGTAATCCCAAGATTACACCCTTGTTATATACGAACTCATATAATGCGTATATTAATGTGTTGTTGTTGTTTTTTTTTGGGGGGGGGATATCAAATAATAAAGCACAATTGTTCATTCCTGCGGGTATTTTCGTTTACAAGGCTCATCCGTGGCAATCTGGATCAGTCTCACACTGCGCCATGATATTGTTTGCAAAATTGTTTGTAAACTATTAAATTATTTAACGCTGGCAGCCTAAAAATTGCCCCCAGCAAAGATAAGATGGCTTGATCTGATGATGTCTCCCGATAAATTAAATCAAAAAAGAGAAAGTAGAGTTTTGGTTAAGGATATGTAATCGGTTCTGTAATGCGTAAATGTGTTATGCTTGGTCATTTACTTAGATAACGTGTGTATGTGCGTGCGGGCGCGTGCGCCTTATCTATTGAGATAGATTGAGGCGCCAAAAGCACAGAGAGACTGTTGGCAGGGTTTACATGAAATAGTTATAATTCTAAGCCCAGTGTTTCGGCAGGAATGAACTCGATAACGTCAAAAACTCCACATAATCCTGCAGCTCTTCTTATTAGTAAGTCAGCTGAACTCGCTCTTTGTTTCGTGATAAACCAGCCGGAAGCCTCTCTGTGCTTTGAGCGCTTTGATTTGTTTCATAATGATCCTGACTCTGATTCCATCCAAAAAGAGGTCATGACCTTATTTTGCAAGTACATTTTATCTTTTGTTACGCAGAGTACAGTTAAATCGCCTGCGGTAATTATGCAAACCAAGAATATTGTTGTTGTTGTTGGTTGGTGGTGGTGGTGGTGTTTTTTTTTTGTGTTTTTTTTTTCCGCTACTTAAGACTGACTCAGCCGCCAGTCGAAAACCTCAAACATTGGTATGTCTATGATCCTTCGGTTTTAGGGTAGGTGTAGTGTGTGCTTGATTTAAATTAATGGTCAAATGGTCAGTTTCAGCGATGAATTACAATGTATGTACCTGGAACAACACTCTGCACGCTAATCCACCCGCCTCCTCTCTCTCTATCTCTCTCTATCTCTCTCCCCCTCTCTCCCTCTGCGCGTATGTGTGCTAATCAATTCATATTTCAATACACATTTAGTAAAGCTAAACGAACGATAAAAAATCACAAATTCCTTTGAAGTAACCGCGCATACCTATGAAAATGAATAATGAATGACAGTCTAAGTGAACAGGGAATATTCAGAGAATTGTGTATTGCAATAAACACCTGATGCTTCTTCATATAGTCAATATCATAGCATAATTAAAACCGATGGTCCTTTGAACTTCAATCACGGTGAATATCAAGACCGAATATCGATAACACAATCAAATATCAGTAGATCTTTATTGCGTTTGTTACACATCCTGATAAATTTCAATATTTGATCAAAGAAAGTACAGCAAAGTAGGCTGTCCAATATCTGATGCTTCTCGCCGTCGTTTAAGTTTAAAAAATATATCGTCTGTGTAATTCTTTTTCATCTTGGAACATGTCTTTCAATGTCCATCATTTGCAAATCAAAATTGTGTAATGTTGTAAATAATTCATGGTGTATACAACTGAATAATGCATGTTCCGTCAATAGAAATAGGCTGAAATTACTTTCTTGCTCGCGGGACGTTCGTCTGTTACACATATCTCGCAATATCTCGTGGCATCTCGCGTATTTCCGTGTTATAGAACTGCTCTATATCCTTCATGCGACGGAAGTCGTTTGACGTCAGAAAGTTGATAGCCACGCCCTTCCTACCAAACCGACCACTCCGCCCGATCCTGTGATAAATCAACGGCCTCTTTAATATACCATTAAAATGTCTAGCCATCGATTTACATAATCAAACGTCATGCCACCATCCTTGTAAATGTGAGGATGGAACGATTACTGAACAGCAAATAGATATTAAGATTTTCATCCCACTCAACTATATAATCATTTCCTTACGATACTTAGTAGGGGGGGAAATTAAATAGGTAAAATAATAATTCTAATTACTTAATACATTATATATATATATTGGATAAAATCCAACAAGAAACCCACGAAAATTAATGACATCACAGTACTGGTAGTTCCTTGCTTGGCGCTTAACCTACATAGGGATAAGAGAGTACTACTAACGTGT